>VUQH01085682.1:0-11719 GCA_015106775.1 Etroplus canarensis | reverse complement strand
ACACACACACACACACACACACACACACACACACACACACACACACACACACACACACACACACACACACACACACACTGCCAGACACAGCCAGACACAGTCAGACACGGCTCCATGTTGTTTGTCGGAGAGCCTCAGAGATAAATGGTCCTGAGTGTTAACAATAGGTGTAATTTTATGAAGAAGGGGAGGTGTAGTGTGTCTTTATCCAGCTAACCTGATTACAGGCCTTCTCTTTGCCTTTGTGAGAATACAGTGTAATCTAAAAGCAACACCTGGGCCACTAGGCGATGCAAAATAGTCGACATGCCAAAGTAGCCTACTGGCACACCCCCAAAATGAATTAAGGTGGGCTATTCAGGTCTGCCCTGACCTTGGGGAGAGGCCCATACTGGTTACTGCTCTCAGAGTGACAAGCTCAATGCAGTCTTTTATTACAGAGCACCCTGTGAAATGTGTAATGTATGTTAATCCATCTGGGATTGAGAGGAGAGGCAGATTCTGAGGGGACAAAATAAAGGTGTCAGAAGAGGAGAGAGGAAAGAAGAAAGGGAGAGACAGTAAAGAAGGAAAGCAAACTGGTTTAAGCAGGGCACTCAAGGAGACCAGACAAGGTAGAAAGAGACATTGGGAAAATGATAGAAAGGTAACAGAATCAGGCAGACAGATAGAGCCAACAGGGTACACATAGAGAGAGCCAGGATAGACAGATGGAAAGACAAGGGCACATTCACACTACAGCTGAAAAGCTCCACATTTGGATTTCTGTCACACATCAGGTGTGACATAGCTCTGATATTTTCTGCTAAATATGATACATGCAGGATGATTTCTATTTTATTTTGTTTTGAACTGTAAAGAAAACAAAAAATCCAGGTTAAGAAAATCAGGTTCTAAGACGTGTAATTTGGCAGTGCTAACATGACAATAAGTGAGCGATATTCACCAGTAGACAGCTGACATTTTGTCTTTGCCTGCTTTGCAAAACTCTGGTTTTAAAGCATGCATTTCTAATTGACTGACTAGCACATTCATATTTTTAAATGAAAAGTTTAAAACAAAGCGTCAAATGAAATGTTCATCTCTTTAAAAATGTAACCACAAGAAGGGATGATACTGTACATCACACTGAGACAGGAAGAAGCACTGGCAGCTTTGGGCTTCTTCTATTTCTACAAGTTTCTGATGCCAGTCAAAACATTTGAGAGAAGAAGAGAACACTGTAAATGACTGCTTTTGCGCTCAGTGAAATCATGAAGAAACAGTAAACTAATTTCCATTTTCTCTTTGGTAATGACAGAAAAGACAATATGTTAACTGGGTGTAACTCCAGTTCCACAGTGGCATTCTGTTTTGTTATGAGAAAGTAAGCAGATGAATGTAGGGTTAAATTTTGGAAACACAGAAAAAGACTGATATTGCCCAATAGGATTTTATAAATGTAGTGTTGCTGTGGCTCTATCAGGGGATCAAATAATGTATGATAGGGTATATACATGAAAATGTTATGGGACTGATTTATACTGTATGGCTGCTTTGAGTGACAGGTAGGTGCCGGTGCAGGCTGCTGGTTGTCTGATAAGCATCACCTCAGTAATTTCAGTCACTTAATTAGACTTCCTACTGAATTTATGGTGTTATTGCATTTTGGAGAATATTTTTTATTCCATTCTGACAAATAATATGGTTTTCTATGCGGTTAATTGCACCAACAGATAGCCCAAGAAGTCTGTGCTCCAGTTTCAATGAGTACATCTCTGGTATTTTATTTGTATCTTGCTTAGCATGAAATATGAAGTATCTGCATCTTGTGAATAAAGCATTAGCAGATAACTTAAAACTTCACCCTCTTGTACAAATACAAAAACTTCTGTCTCAAAAATAAATAATTGAATAAATAAATTAGTAAAACCAGTGATATCAATTGTAAATAATATTTATAGTGAGCTACTCCCCTAAGCCCAGTAATCATGAAACTGTGGAAGTAGATTTAAAGGCCTAGGGACTGTCACAATACCTGCCTGTGGTTTACATATACAGTATGGACAAAGGTAATGGGCCCCTTACACATCAAGTTCTTCCACACCTATAGGAGTTTCTCATTATATAATCCCATTATAAATCTACTGTAGGCATTAATGTGGATTAGGTCCCCTCCTTTGCAAGAATAACGGTTTCCACTCTTCTCGGAAGGCTCTCTGCATGATTTTGGAGTATATCTGTAGGAATTTTTGCCCATTCATCCAGTAGAGCATTTGTTAAAAAAGACACTGTTGTTGGATGAGGGGGGCTGGCTTGCAATCTGCATTTTAATTAATCTCAGAGGTATTTGATAAGGTTGAGATTAGGGCTCCATGCGGGCCAGTTAAGTTCTTCCAGACCAAACTCCTCCAACTTTGGCTTTATGGATGTTGTTCTGTGCATTGGGGCATAGTCATGCCTGAACAAAAAGAGGCCTCAAACTGTTCCCACAAAGTTGGTATAAAGTATTGATTTACTTTATCATAAATGTTTTGTTAATCTGAAACATTAAGATTTGATTTAATTGGAACTAAGTGGCCCAGGCCAAATCATCACTGTTCCATAGTCCAGTGGTGGCATGCTTTACACTACTCCACCTGATGCTTGGCATTTGTGGTGATGTAAGGCTTGCATCTGCTTGGCTATGAAATCCCATGCCACAAAGCTCCCAGTGCATGTTTTTTGCGCTGATGTTAATGCAAGAGGAGACTTGGAGCTCTGCAGTTATTGAATCAGCAGAGCATTGGTGACTTTTATGCACTATGTGCGTTTGTGAGTTTCATACACTATGATGACCCCTTTATGTGGTCTACTACTACTTAATGGCTGAGTTGCTGTGGTTCCTGAACACTTCCCCTTTGCAATAATCCTACTTAAAGTTGCTCATTGAATATTTAGGAGGAAAGAAATTTCACAAACTGACTTGTTGTAACAGTAGTATCCTATTACATTTGAATTTAGTGAGCTCTTTTAGAAAGACCCATTTTTTTCACAAATGTTTGTAAAGACAGACTTCATGGGTAGGTGCTGATTTTATTCACTTCTGGAAATAGGACTGAAAGATACAATTTAGTGTTTAAGAGGTGTGGCCCAATACTTTTGCTCATATATTGTAAGTGAGATGATCTCTATTTTCCACATGTGCTAGTTATTCTACAAATGACTGTAGAGATAAATGCTTTTAAACTATATTACAGCATTTACCTTTAAGTATCTGGATAAGGCAAGCTAAAAAATAATTTCCACTGGGAGCCTCAGCAATTTAGTTAGAACAGTCAGAAGACAGACTTTGTACCGCTTTGTGTGGGAAAGCACCATTAGTCCAACATTTGCGATGATCCTTGACAGTGATACCGCATATCATTGGATCAATATGAATGGCTTGTCTAAAAACCAGATGTGAGCAGCCAGTAGTGTGAATCTAGACACAAAGAGCTGAACTTAACACAGCTAAGGCTCCAGTCACATCATTCAGCCCATACCAGCCCTTCCTGTCTCCACCTATTGAGTGGGATATTGAGAAGCGCCTGGGTTGCACCAGCAGCTGTGGGATCAGATGGCTTTTCTTCCCAGGGCCCAGGCTACACAATTCTGTCCTGCCATCCTTCCTCCCTCATCTTTCCCACAACTGATCAGCATGCACACTGGTGCACGCTGTCTGCCTGCCAGGGAGAGTGAGCGAAAGGATACTAGGTAATCTACAGCCTGGCATGATGACTTTGAGGAGCCAAGTTGTTACCTCCCATTCCCTCTCACCTCACTCTCTTCCCCACAGTCATAATCCTGGTGCTGTCAGCGAGCAGAGAGTTATTCTCTGAGTGGGCAGAGGGCATTTTGTCATAGAGATGAAAAGTGGGGGAAAAGAATGTGGGCAGCTGAGGCCTATAAACTTGCTTTATTGCATTGCAGAGAGGTGCTTCCATGGAGCACATGCTTTTAATTAATGATGCCCCCACCTGACCCTGTGCTACTTTGAGTTGTACATCCAACAACCAAAGAGTTGTGAGCCTCAAGCAGGGACCTGCCTACCAATGCATGGACTGTGTGCATCCATCCTCAAGCTGAACAAATAAACCACAATTACTAATTAAATACTGGCTTATACCTTTAAACATCAAAACATTAGAAGGTAGAAGCCTATACTTGCTAGAAAAATGCTGTTTTATTTTATTTTAAACTCAAATGCTCATATTTCACAGCACTTGCCCTTTAATATGATTTGTCTTATACAACTAAATTCTTTTTTGTAACTCAAGCATGTTTAATTCACTGTATGTTGGCATTCTTTATATAGTATTGCATTATCATAAAGTAATACCTTTGACAAGACAATGTAGAATGAATTGTGAATGCATATCTGCTTGTCAGAGAGGATATGAAAAATACATAGGACGCAGGTATGAAAAATGGAGGCTAACATCAAAGGCATCACACAAAAGACAGGAAAACCAGTTGTATAAAAAATTGATATGGCATTTAAAACTAAGATTAAAAAAGTATAGGAGAAAACAAAAAGGAATCCTCTATAACTCATCATAAAGAACAGAGGGGCTTCACTTTCACAAGATAACTTCTGAAATATAGATTACTGGATTTAAGACCTCGAATGACCGTTGTTCTCTACCAAGTCTGTCCCTCTCAGCCGTGATGGTCCTTGATATTAGGTCATGTAATATGGATGCGACAGCACAAGGAAGTGAGAAGAGTTCCCTGACCTCCACTATTTTATTAATTGTTCAACATTTGATCTCAGACCTTTAACCTGGGATGTTTTTATGAGATAATTTGAATGGGGGTATAAACAACCCAAAAAGTATGACAAATAAAAGAACAGTTTAATACTTCAAATCAATGTTAGAAGCAAGGGTTCTGTCCTTTGTGATGGCGCGGCAAAAGCTTTTCAAACGATTAGTCATTGATAGGACGCATACGAGTCTCTGCTGGCATAAGACAGAGAATTTATTGCTGCAAGGGGCTTCTTTTAAAGTGTTCAGACAGTTTGGTGCCTGGTGTGTGAAATCTGTGATATCAATACTGAAATTGGACTCTCTTTTTCTCTCTCTCTCTCTCTCTCTCTCTCTCTCTCTCTCTCTCTCTCTCTCTCTCTCGCTCTCTCATTCTTTCTCTCTCTCATTCTTTCTCACACAGACATGCACTCACAGTTATAGGTACTAAAGACAAGTATGATGAACTTGAATTGTTTGCTCAGACTTACTGTTTCAACTTTATTTGAAGCTATAGCTACTGAGGCTATTATTAAAAAAATAATCAAAATACAATGCAAAACAAGCATCCCTTTAGACAAAAGGTCTCGTAGGACAGCAGTGTGTATTTGGCATGATTCACTCTACAATATAGCTAAACAACTAGTGTTTTTTTTCTTTTGTTTTGTTTTATGACAATTTCACTACATAGATAAAAGTATTGGGCCAACTACACGTTACAACTACAGAAGCTTTTATGACATCCTATGGTATTTATATGGATCCATTGGATCCATTTATATGGAATTGGTCCCCGATTTGCAGCTATAAGAACTTCACTTTTCTGGGAGGCTTGCCCTTGGAAATTTTTGCCTGTTGATCCAGAAGAGCATTTGTGAAGACAGGCACTGATGTTGCCACTTCTCTCTTTGCTATGCGCCTGGACTCCCAGTACTCCTATCTACTTTCTTCATTTCCCTGACTATCCTACTTTTTCTTTGCCAGCCTCTTCCTTCGAATACTTTCCAGTACTTCCTCATTGCACCACCAAGTCTCCTTGTCTTCTTTCCCCTGTCCAGAGAACACACTACATAACTTCTTGGCTGTTTCTGTCACCACCTCAGCTGCTCCTCCACTCTTGTAGGTCACTCTATGTTCCTCTCTCTTCTTGAAATATGTGTTGATCACAATCATCTCCATCCTTTTTACAAAATCCACTACCATCTGTCCCTCCACATTCCTCTTCTTAATACCATACCTACCCAACACCTCCTCATCCCTTCCATTCCCTTCATCTACATACCCATTGAAGTCTGCTCCAATCATCACTTGCTCTTCTACCACTTCACCACTTCTACCACTTCATCCAACTTACTCCAGAATTCATCTTTCTCTTCAACCTTGCATCCAACTTGTGGAGCATATGCACTAACAACATTCAGCAACACGCCTTCAATTTCCAGCCTCAAACTTATAATTTTGTCTGACACTCTCTTCACCCCCAGAACACCCTTCACATACTCTTCCTTCAAGATTACCCCTTCTCAATTTATCTTCCTACCTACACCATAGTAGAACAGTTTGAATCCACCTCTGATGTTCCTAGCCTTGCTTCCCCTCCACCTGGTTTCTTGTACACACAATATATCTACCTTCCTTCTCTCCATCATATCAGCCAGCTCTCTCCCTTTACTAGTCATAGTCCCTACACTTAAAGTCCTTAGTCTCAGCTCCACCCTCCCACCTTTCCTTCTCTCTCTCTGCCTCCTAACATGCCTTTTCCCTCTCCCCCTCCTTGGTCTTCAGCCAACAGTAGCATAGTTTCCACCGGCACCTTGTTGGCTAACAGCTTTGGAGGTGGTTGTTGTTAACCTGGGCCGTGGGCCGTGACCGATCCGATATGGATATTCTATTATGGATCCACATATTTGATTTGGCAAAGATTTTACATCGGATGCCCTTCCTGATGCAACCCTCCCCATTTACCCGGGCTTGGGACCAACACTAGGAGTACACTGGCTTGTGGGCCTCTGTGGCTAGCAATTAATGAAATACCTGAAGTCAATGAATAAGTTGTGTGTCCCAATATTTTTTTCTATCTAGTGTATTTATAGTTCCCATTTCATTTAGGTAAGCATTTTTACTTTTTGAGTGAAGTATCGCAACATCTACTCATTTAGCTTTAAAAAATGTATTTATGTGTCTTTGGTGCTCAAACATAGTTGAATTTGATGGAGCAAAAAAAAAAAATTAGACTCAAATGTTTAAATTAGGTTTATAAAATTATCAGCAGCAAAGGATTTAGCCCAAGGACCAGACAAAAAAAAATACAAATTTTTTTAAAAAAAGATCTAAATTTACTATTTAAAAACTTAATATTAACAAAACTGCACTTTTAAATAACTGATTTAACTTCATGGTGCATTTCACAGACTTCAAAAGGCTGGAAATAGATCACTATACTGTATATACAGTATACAGTGATCACTAATAGGTGTGTCCTGACAAGTTGCCATCATACAGTGTGCATGTAAACCCTCTTGAGGATGGAATTAGTCTCTTTAATACCAACTTTTTAATTCCATCAGATGGTAGAGAGTGGGAAATAGAAAATGCAGTTATCCAAGTGCCAAAGCTGGAATGAAGATCATGTTTTTTTAATGAGCTTGTGGTAAGATCAGACATTGAAAGGGACTAAACATCTCTGGGATATTTAGTTCCTTTAAAAGCCACAAATGAAATGAACAAATGTTTTTGGTTATGAAGCAAACAGCAGTGGTGGGAGTAAGGGAGTTTGGTTTGGGAGGGAGGTTTGGCTGACTGTGACCTTTATATAGTTGTTATATCAAACAACAAGGGTTCTGCTCTTGTGGGGCTTTTTCCAATGGCTAAGTTTTTCAACAAAAAGTGTCTGAAAACACAAAAAGACATAAGACATCCATATATATTTCTAATCGTTTTCTTTCCAGCATCATGCACATTATGTCCTGAGGGCATAAAATAGATATTGAAAATATTCAAAATACATATATTTTGAACTAGTGGTATTCTGAAAACCTACAATGTAAAGGAATTTGTCGATGTTTTTCAAGCTACCCAGTATGCTGTATTTCTGTAGCTCGAAGAATGTGTACAGAAAGTTGCCTCCGAGCAGTAAGCAATTCTGAATTGAACTGTACAGCAATTTTGTTTCACTCATGTTCTTTGAAATGTCAGCAGTGTGGGAATGTATTCGTATGACTGTGTGTAAGACTACAGAACAGTGTCGTCAAGATTAAGAAACAAAATGTGACTTTGTTGAAAGATAAAAACCTAGGTCTGGTGGCTTAGTAGGACAATAAAAATGTGGATAAATTACCTTGGTCCCCCATTACAATGCTTAGTGTGGTTCAAAAGATGCCTATGAGATGGGAACAAGGGAACCCAGTTACCTGGGGAAAATGTGTGTCTTTCTCATGAGGCTCAACCACCAAGAACCACAGAGGGGTTCACTCTATTACATCTACTACCATAGTGACACAGTGGGGAAAAAGGGAGAAGAACCCTGAAGTTGAGGCAGTATATGTACTGATCAATTTACAATTGTGAAAAAGAGTTTTCAAAGGATTCTAAGCAGTCATGTGAATAAATAATACCCGATGATTCAATAACATGTAGAACCACTTTTAATGGTAGTAACTTGAAGTAGTCATTTTTTGTATGACTTTTTCAGTCTCTCACATCATTGTGGAGGAATTTTGGACCACTTTTCTTCACAGCATTACTTCAGATCAATTGTGGCTTGAGGACAATCCTATATGTACAACTCTCTTAAGGTCCTCCCGCATCATTTCAATGGGATTGAGGTCTGGATTTGGACTGGGTCATTGCAACACCTTGATTCTTTTCTTTTTCAGCCAATGTGTTGTAGAGTTACTGGTATGTTTGGGATCTTGTCCTGTAGCTTGATTTAGTTTTGCCCAAGCTTGAGCTGTCAGATAGATGGCTTCACATTTGACCCTAGAATGGTATACAGAAGAGGTCATGGTCAACTCAACGACTGCAGTTGCCTAGGTCCTATGATTGCAAAACAAACCCAAATCAATACCCTGTTCATTATGGCCAAACATCTTCACTTTGATCTCATCTGTCTAAAGGAAATAGCTCCAGAAGTCTTGTAGTTTGTTCAGCTGCATCTTTGCAAAGTGAACTTAGTTTTTTTAAAAGAAGAGACTCCAGGCAACTCTTCCAAACATGTCATACTTGTTTAGTCTTTTTCTAATTGTACTGTCATGAACTTTAACATTTAAAATTGCTAACTGAAGCATGTAGTGTGAGATGTAGTTCTTAGGATTTTTTTTTTCTTTTTGCAATTTCTTGGGGTGAATTTGCTGTGACATCCAATGCTTTGACGATTGTATCTGTATTAACATACACCTGAAAGCTCCAGACCAGCAAACTTCCAAAACGTGTGCTTTTATTGAGCTGTTCACACAGTATGAAGCTCAATTAATCAAATATATTTAATTAGCAGAATAAGAAGAAGAGGAGCAGCACCTGGCTGCTACTTAACTTCTTAACACCAATGGAAATGATAAGAGTGTACTTAATTTTTCACAGGACTGCACAGAACCCTGTAATTTTTTTCTACCTACCTGTTCCTACCATCACCTAAATAGACTATGAACTGATGACAATGACCAAATCGTTCGTCTGAAGGATGTCTGCATTCCCCTTTTGAGATAGGGTGCTCGGTCATTCAGCATGAGCTCAGAAGGGAATCACTCTACCTCTACATTCCAAAGTGCCAGATGAAATGGTTTGGGCATCTCTAGGATGCCTCCTACATGAGGCAGCAAGGTAGAACTCACTAGATTGTATCTCTCAGCTATCTTGGAGATCCCTTGGTATCCCCACAGAAGAGCTCGTGGCAGTGGCAGGGTAAAGCGAGGTCTGGACCGCTCTTCTTGGACTGCTATCCCTGTGTATGCATGTATGTATGGATGAACAATAACAATGGAACAATAACGTGTTTACATGAACTGTTCCACAACTCATTACACTTAATTATAGCAAAGAATGTAAGTTGCAGTTTACATTATGTATACAGATGTACAGATGCATGTCAACATGCATATAAATATGTTTATTGATGGCTACACATGAAAGTTAGACTTTTCACTGGAAATGATTACTTCTATTGCACCAAAGCTGTTTCACAGCTGACAAGTCTGAACTTCAGCAGCATATAATTTTGGTGCACATATGTGATTATTTTGTCCTAGATGAAGCCATTTTAAACAGTTGCTAAGCCACTGGGCTTGTAAGTTTTCTATCAGCATGAGCACAAATGTATAACCTTTTAAACAAAGGCTCTCTTGCTCTGCCTCAGGCTAGACTTGCCAGTTTGCTTTCTTGTCAAGGCAGAAAGGAAATGTACATAAGAAAGAGCTGTGCATAGATGAAGAAGAAGAACATTGGTGACAAGTCAAAACTCTGACAGACAGATGTTGAGGAGCTGATAGCATTCTATTTACATGCCTGGAATACAAATTTACACATCAAACACTTGCTCAGTTTATTAAAAAGGCATGTGTTTTCATAAGATGTCTTCTGTTGCCAACAGAAAGGGAAATAAAAACAGGAATCCAGCATTTTTAGCACATTTCCACACAGAATGTACACACAACAACAAATGAACAGCATGGAGAATCAACATGAACAGTATGCCCAGTACATGCATAGAAAAAACAAATATTTAGCTTTGATACCAGATCTATATAGAGGTTTGTTATGTTTTAATGTGCTCTGTAAAGCACTTTTTGACTACCTTCCGAAAAGTGTTTCACAAATAAAGCCTTATTATTATTATTGTTATTCTTAGGATTTTAAATATTAATATGATATTTATCCAAGAACTCAGTATTTTGATTAGAGAGTGTGGTTTCTTAAATTTACATTCAAGTTTTGTGAAGCCTTTACTCAAACTTGTTCTTGCACTCAGATGGTCAAAACTGTGTGCCTGCACTGAGGCAGAATATTGCACAGATTTCTCATGTTTCAGCTTAAACTATTCTACATTCAGTTTGCCTCTGTGCACTTGTGAAATGGCTGCTCTAAGATTTCTGCTCCCACAGTCAAAATTTTTATGGTGTTGACCAAATGAAATCATCAGCACCTTGAGGGCACATTCACGTTGCTTATTAGAGAGGGTTGGTAGTCTACATTTAATAGGGTTTGTCCACTTCCTGCCCTCCACATTTGTATCATTTCATTCTTATTTTGGTGTACAGGAATGTCAAAAGAACAAGAAATGACTCCTTGTAAACACTAGAAAAGGTAAGTTATTTTACTGAAACCCGTATGTGTGCATAACAATTGGTGTGGTGGGCTATTGAAATGTGTTCTTTAGTGAAAAATGTCTTTTCCTGAAAATGGGGTTCCCTATTTAAAACTGATGTGTGTGTTTGGAATAAGCTGAGGAAATCCCTAAGCTTTCTGTGGTCTTGGTGAGTTTTAGTCCCTATTTTCGTTCACATCCTTTCTTGTGTCTCTAGGTATTGATATTTTCGCTTTTTCTCCTTTCCCAAACTGAACATCCTTGATTCCTCTCCTCAACTCCTCTCCTTGCATTTTGTCCTTCCTGCCAGAGACGCAAATAGAGGGAAGACTGAGGAGTCAAGGCACCAGGCATTTTAAGAAAATAAGAAATCTTTAGCTTGGTGCCATCATTTTAAAGCAATGTCAGTTAAATCTTCTTCTTCTTCTTTCGGCTGTTCCCGTTAGGGGTCGCCACAGCGGATCATCTGCCTCCATCTCATCCTATCCCTTGCATCCTCTTCCCTCACACCAACCCTCTGCATGTCCTCCTTCACTACATCCATCAATCTTCTCTGTGGTCTTCCTCTTCTCCTCCTGTCTGGCAGCTCCATCTTCAACATCCTTTGTCCAATATATCCACTATCCCTCCTCTGAACATGTCCAAACCATCTCAGCCTTGCCTCTCTGACTTTGTC
>VUQH01085681.1:0-13322 GCA_015106775.1 Etroplus canarensis | reverse complement strand
TCTACTCCTTGCATCTTCACCATTCCACCTGCCTCCCTCTCATTCACATACATGTACTCTGTCTTGTTTCTACTGACTTTCATTCCTCTTCTCTCCAGTGCGTACCTCCACCTCTGCAGGCTCTCTTCCACCTCCTCCCTACTCTCACTACAGATCACAATGTCGTCTGCAAACATCATAGTCCATGGAGACTCCTGCCTGACCTCATCTGTCAATCTGTTCATCACCAATGCAAACAAGAAAGGGCTCAGAGCTGATCCCTGATGTAATCCCACCCTGTCCTTGAACCCATCTGTCACTCCTACTGCACACCTCACCACTGTCTCACTGTCCTCATACATGTCCTGTGCATACTTCTCTGCCACTCCTGACTTCCTCATACATTTCCACAGTTCCATAGCACAGAGGCGAAATGACCACAAAAAAGTCCCAAAACATATGGCCTGAACTGTATGTAAGTCTGTGGTTGGGGTCTGTAATGTGTTGTAGTTCAGTGCTGAAAAAGTTACCTTCCTAACTGGAGCTCCCTCTGTTACACAGCAATAGAGACTCAGTGCACTGAGGTCCTTGCCCTCGAGGGTCATCAGCAGAACACAGCTATTAAGGGGTTGCTTTGCTTCCCTGTCAGGACATCGTGGGCCGATATGGAGATGACCCACAGGCCGACTCTGGCGCACAGGGCTGTATTTTGCCTCTTGCGTGCTCTAATTCCTCCACCGTGCAGGAATATTACATTCAAGCAGGCGAGAGCCAATCCGATTTGCACTAAAATCTACAAACGTGTGCTCAGGTGTGCAACGGGGAATAACGTTTAATTATTCGTGTGAGAAAAATACGCCGGGTGCAAACACTGCAAGCTATTTTATTTGGAGTGAAAGCAGAGAAATGTTTTTTTTTTATGCTCGCCGTGTCACCACGTTGAAAACATCACAAACGCCACAGAAAGAGCCTCTTTAAAAGTGGCGCTGGGTAAAGGTGAAACTGTAACGTTTGTGATTAATTATTAGATTATGCAGAGGGTAATTAAAATATCAGTCAATATTTACTGGGCCATATGCCACGGGCGCGTTTGCAGCCATGACTCGCCTGTGAATTCTAATAGGGCGAGCAGGGGGTGAAAAGCACCCTTTGGCAGGTATCTCCCTAATGCTCTTACCCATCTGTCGATGCTCAGCCCGCTGCCACGCTAACATAATGTTTTGTTTATGATAACGGTGTTAATTCAACACAGGCTTAGGTGCAAAGTGGCACGGTTGAGCTTTCGCACCATTTATTCCACAATATTTGCATTTGGCGGCGCGCCCGCCTAGCGGCACTCCTTCCCTCTCCCGCTCTCCTCTATCCACACAAGATGACAAGCAGCGAACAATGAGAGCCCAAGCCAGGCTTAGCATGTATTCTTCTGCATGCTGCGCTGCCGTTTCTATTTATGTGTGGATTACTACTTGCTCTGAGCATCACAGTATAGAGTATATGTCTTCCTCCTTGCAGCTCCTCTTTCCTTTCCTTTCCTTTCCGCCTTTGGGCTGGAAAAAAAAACCCTAAGCCCAACACTTCCTGTCCAAACTCAGAGAAAGCCACTTCAAAGGCCGCGAGCCGCGATGATTTATGGGAAATGAGTTTGAGACAGGAGACTTTTTCTCTCTTTTCTTGTGCCCTGGGCTCTTAGCGGTAAGCTCTGCTTGTTAACCCAGATTTAGATCTCTACCCTGATGGAGCCCATAAAAGTAGTGTGGATTTATATAATGTGGAGCGCGGCCACGTGCCTCGGGTCCCCCTCTCTCTGTGTCTCGCTCCTGCCTCCCGTCCAATTCAGACCTGGACGGTTACTTTTAAAGGCTGGATGGAGGCTCGGCACCACCTGAGGCTCCTCGGCCGGAGGAGGAAGGGGACCACACACCACAGCTCGAGATCTGCTTGAGTTTAGGCTTCATTCCACAGGTTTATGATGGAATTATCCATCTTCCACTGCACACACTGAGTAATAGATGGAAAATAAGACAAAGTACATAAGGGAGATGATCATGTGGCTGTTTGACAGTTCCTCTATCGTAGGATCTGAAGATGTGAAAAACAATCAAGATGCAGTAATATTTGATGCTTGAAATATAGACTGACTTGGAGGCGTCACATTTGGGGGACTGGCATTTTTTTGCATTTTTATTATTAGACAGGACAGTGGAGAGTGACAGGAAAACTTAGTATGGGGACGGTTCAAACCCAGGGCCCTGCAGGAGTACTAGGACCCTCAGTATGGAGGGGTCATTCAGCTCTCGTGGCACCCACATTCTTTTATATACAGTGTAACCACAAGTCATTCTGTACACCAGGGGTTCTCAAAAGTTTCGTGACTAATTAATGCTTGTTAGATCCCATCCCTACAGGACTGTTCAAAGAGGTCTTGCCATTGATTAATGCTTCAGTTTTGAATATTCTTATTAACAGGCTATACTTTTAAAGAGGCTGTAATTAAACCACTACTTAAAAAGCCTTTGCTCAACCCAGACCAATTTCCAACCTTCCTTTCATTGCAAAACATCTTGAGAGAGTTGCTGCAGAACAGCTGTGTGATCACTTGCAAAAGAATGGTTTATTTGAAGAGTTCCAGTCAGGATTCAGAGTTCATCGTAGCACAGAAACAGCACTAGTGAAGGTCACTAATGATCTTCTTATAGCTTCTAGTGGATGCATCTCTGTGCTTGTTCTTCTAGACCTCATTTGATACAGTCGACCACAACGTCTTATTACAGAGGCTAGAATACTCAGCTGGTATTAAAGGGAATGCATTACGCTGCTTTGAATCTTAGTTATCACACAGATTCCAATTTGTGTATGTAAACAAGTCTTCAGTTGATCCAAAACGGGACTAGAAGGAGAGATCGTATTTCCCCTATCTTGGCTTCTCTTCACTGGCTTCACTTACAAAGTCTTTAACAACCAGGCCCCATCCTATCTTAAAGACCTCATTGTACCATATCTTCCCAATACAGCAATTCTGCCTCTCTAAGACATCCCTTTTACAGCTAATCATGTTACAGCCCTGATATAAATTAACTTAGTTACTTGTTAGATGTTCTCCCAGCTGAATCTTTTTGAACTTTCTTGTTTTTTTCAGCCATTTGTGGCCCCCGTGCCAACTTTTTTGGGACCTGTAGCAGGCATCAAATTTGAAATGAGCTTTTTTAGTGGATGAAGGTGTACAATTTCCCAGTTTGAACATTTGTTATGTTATCTGTGTTCTGTTGTGAATAAAATATTGGCTCATGTGATTTGGAAGTCTTTTAGTTTTCATTTTGTTCAAATTTAAAGAACGTCCCAACTCTTCTGGAATTCAGGTCAGGACTTATGACAGAAGATGATCTACACACTGAACATGTGCTTTATGTAAACTAAAGAACAGATTGTGAAATATAAATAAAATATACAGTGGAAGAGTTACTGAGGCCCTGACTTCCTCAAGAGTGGTTTGGCGCAATCCAGGCGTCACGATCACCATAATACTCACAGAGGCATCCCTGACTAATGTATGCTTCACCTTGAAGTGGTTCTTTAAGCTGCAAGTTCCTCGGTGAAACAAAAACTCCTTCCTGCAGAGTGTGCAAATTCATTTATGCTGGTCGACTGGTCCTTCTTGGTTTTTCTTTTGTATTCCAACTTTCTGTCAAGAGGGCCAGTATGATCCATCTTGACTGAGTTCGTTCTGCCACCAGATAGCGTTGGAGCACCAATCAGTGAGTGGAACTGTGCACTGTGCATGTGTTAAATGCATTAAATTCGAAGTAATCATGAAAATCAATTAATCTAACCCTAATAAATATAAATTTGAAAAATTAAAACTTTTCTAAAATAGTAAATAGTTTATATACAAGTCTTATACACTCAACAGCCAATCACATGGCAGCAAATCAGTGCATTTATGCATGCTGACATGGTAAAGAAGACCTGCTGAAGTTCAAATGGGAAGGAAAGGTGATTTAAGGGAATTTGAACATGGCAGGGTTGTTGGTGCCAGACAGGTTGGTCTGAGTATTTCATAAACCGCTGATCTGCTGGGATTTTCCTGCACAACCCATCTCTGGCGTTTACAGAGGATGGTTCAAAAAAGAGAAAATATCCAGAGCGCGGCAGCTCTTCAGGCAACAATACCTTGTTGATGCCAGAGGTCAGAGGATAATGGCCCGACTGCTTGGAGTTGACTGGAAGACAACAGTAACTCACATAACCACAACTAAGGTATGCAGAAGAGCATCTCTGAACACGCAACGCATCAAACCTCAAAGCAGATGGGCTACAGCAGCAGAAGGCCACACTGGGCACCCCTCCTGCCAGCTAAGAACAGGAAACTGAGGCTACAGTTCGTACAGGCTCACCAAAACTGGGCAACAAAAGACTGTAAAAAGGTTTCCTGGTTTGACAAGTTCAAGTTCTTCTGCCACATGGGTCACAAATTGGCATTAACAGCACAAGAGCAGGGATCCATCCTGCCTTGAGCAGTTCAGGCTGCTGCTGGTGGTGTACTGTTGTGGGGGATATTTTCTTGGCACACTTTGGGCCAACTAAGCATCATTTAAACACCAGAGCCTGCCTAAAGTATTATGAGCACCCATCATCTGATGGCCGCTGAATGTGACAATACGTTCACCAGATCTCAATCTGATAGAGCACCTTTGGGATCTGGTAGAACCAGAGATAGACATCTGTAGCAACTATGGACCAAAATCTCAGAGGAATGTTCTCAACAACTCAGTTAAACTCAGACATAAATCTTTTTAATGGCCTAACTGTTCAGTTTTAAAGTTTCAGAGTTGCCTTTTCACTCTTTTCAGTGAGTTTTTGACAGGTAGGACGTGATGACATGCCTCTCTTAGACTACATTTGGACCAAACCACCACCCGTCCGTGAATTTTCCGGGTCACAGTCCGCAGATGCTCAGACGTCACTCCTACCCAGCCACCTCCTCCGGGTCTTCTGGTGAGGGGTACTGAGGTGTTCTCTCCATCGTGTCCTCGGTCTGTCTCATTGCTGCTACCAGTTGGAGGAGACATCCAGGAGGCATCCGGGTCAGATGCCTGAACCACCTCAACTGGCACCTTTCAATATGGAGGACCAGGGGCTCTACTTTGAGCCCCTCACAACACACCCTTCAACTGAAGCTCATTCCTGCCATTTGATTTCATCCTGTAAGTCACTACCTCAAAGCTCGTGGCCATAGGTGAGGGTAGGAGTGTTGGTGGGCCCTTAAAATTGACGGCTTTGCCTTCAGGCTTAGCTCTCTATTCACTTCATCTGGTATAGTCACAATCCTCTCCCCACTCGGGAACTCGTGAAGCAACTTCTCCCCAAACGGGATTGGGCACTCCACCCTTTTCAGACTTAAAGACCTGAAGGTGTTGACTCTCATCCCTTCCACTTCCTACTCTGTGAACAACATCTAGAAATACAAACACAGCCCACTTTTCAACGACTGCTTTTGGGCTAAATAAAGGCCACGGCTGGCCGGCCCAGATTTAACCCAGAAAACAGCTTCCACGGTGCTTGGTGGGATCCTACTGAGTGACCCCAGCTTGTGCGCGTTACGTACTGTGTATAATGACTTTTCCTTCTGCCATTTAAATGGAAGCTCAGAGCAGTAGTCTGGGTCAACGTATTCCTTCCATCCAGGCTGAAGAAGGCTAACTGCTCCTTGACAAATCTGACAATCACTGAAGCAATCAAGAGTATCTTTTTAGCCTTTTAGAGGAGCTCCCCCACCATGCTCTTCACTGTTACATGCATGCGTGTGTGTGTGTGTGTGTGTGTGTGTGCAGCACACCTTCAAATCGAAGCCTCTGGACCAGACTCAAGAGACTGCCCTCCCACCACCACCTGGCATCATTAGAGATCCGATCCTCTAATCAACACCAGCAAACACACGCCCCCACCCCTCCTCCTGCTTCTCCACCCGCAGCCCCTCCATCCTGCGGCCCAGCCCCGGGCCTGACAGCCTGCTGCAGGGAGCTGACTATTCAATGGGAGCGTCTGAAGGGGCAGGGGGTGGGTGCTGCTAACCAGGTGGGTGATGATGAGAGCAGAACCGGCTGCGTGCTGAGTGGTGGTGGAGGGTTTAGAGAAGGGGGAGTTTACCAGCTCGCTGCAGAAGTTATTTTCTGCTACACTTGTAATCCAGAGCTGGATTTGTGGCTCAGCGCAGCAGGAAGAGGCTGCTTGTGTCATGAAGAAAACATGCGGCGGTCAGAAACGAAGTGACACCAAACCTCCTTTTTTTTTTTCTTTTTTGGTGGGGTCCAGACGAGGAGGGTCAGGTGTTTTAATTTAAGACGCACGGGGACCCAACACGCAAACACAAAGTGGCGTAACCAAGAGGAGCGAATGACTCAGCCTCGGGACTCGCTCCCTCGATGTTGTGCTCTCCAAAAGCCGGGGGAAACAAAAACACCCGACTCCTCTCTTTAGTCCAGCTCCAAATGGCGGCGTGAGTAATCCTGCTCCAAGTGCTCGGCCTCGCTGCAGAGTGATGAGGAGACGAGCTGAAAACTCTGGGGCCCCTAACAGCACATTTCCATCACCGTTGCAGCGGGGTTCGCCCTCAGGTGACAAACGGGCTCGTTTAATACCCCACCTCCTGACACACACACACACACGCGGATGCTAACTGGGGGGAGAGCCGCGGCGTGCAAACATCTGGCTGCTGTCTGAGGCATAATTAGTGTTTAATAAAAGAGGCTAATAAGGACTTACCTTTAATAGTGAACAGCTGAGTAAAATCAGTCAGAGAGGAGAAGAACATGGACAGAGTCTGGCAGACTGATCAGGCTGATAAAATGTTTGACCTACGCCTGTCCCCCAAAAGCTGCTTCAAACTTTCTCTGGAAATAAAATGTTACGTGCCGGCGGGAAGAAAAAGAGTTATGTGAGTGTGACGCGATGCACGACATGATGCGTCCAAATGTTTGAGGTCTGGGTTCAACAAGCGCTCTCCGGATCGCCGTCTGGTTCGTCTGTAAGCCTAAACATTAAGGACCCCCTCAGCAGGTCGGCTGCTGTGGTGTCATGGTGTGGTGTCTGCAAACTTTCCATTTATCTTTTAGTTCGTCTGTTTGTCTCATCAGACGAAATGTTTCTCCTGTCAGCCAAGCACCAGATGTCCGTGGATATTGTTTTCTACACCTAGTCAGCCAGTTACGGCCTTTATTTAGCCCAGACCAGAACGTCAGTGAAGCGGCAGCTCATCACCATCCATCACAACTCACAGGTTATATCTGAATATGACAGCAAAACATCATTCATGTCAGACTCACTCAGTCCCAGCAAGCGTGGGGCCTGTGTGGGGCCGATACAAGCCGCCTCGGGAAGCCTGCAGTGGGCTGCCCACTGTAGGCCCTGCACACGGGCCCCGCAGACGGGGGCTCACACGTGTCCCACTTTTCCCACAGTTCTCTTATCGGTTACCTTTAGGCGAGCCCAGCTGTGGGCCTTCCCACAGAAAGCCCAAATGGGGGCCCCAAAAGGCAAAACTGCCATAGGCCCTGTGTGGGCTCACCCATTTGGGGCCTACAAGTGATGAGTGTGGGTTTGCCCTGCCCACACGGTCTTACAGTCCACCCACATCGCCCACAGTGGGCCTGCACATGCATCTTTAATAGGGTACTCAGTTTAGGGCTAGCCCTAACCTGCTAAAGTAAGGGTATTTTTCAGATGACCAACGCAGTGATAAACTACTTCCCCCTCCACCCTCGTCTGGTTACAAAGGACAAGGCTGCTTCCATCTTCCATATACAGTCTATGGCTACAAATGTTATGAATAATGACGAGCTGGTAGAAAGACGTGACATTTAGTCTGTGATGATATACGTGTATTAATGTGGATATTTCACACACTTCACATGTGCAGCTTATCCAAAGCCTGCGCGAGCATTAAACTACAGTGCACGACTTTCTGAGAGCATATGGCCACAATCCCAGTTTCATAAGCAGTTCTTCTGAAGCTGCTCTTTGTCAGGTCCATACACAGAACTAATGGGCGCTGGGGAAAATTTGCAGGTGGATAATACATCTGTTACAAACACAGGAGAAATTATCACTGAAAGTCTTTAAATCCAGGGTGTTTATCCATCACGCTCTGATTAGAGCAGCAATCGCGCACTATTTAATGTTGCCATTATTTATTGATTTGCATTAGATGACATCTCATCTGTCAGTTTGTGCACCCATTGCAGTTCTCTGAAACATATACTGTAAGTCCACTGTAAACCTGATCTGTCCACTCCCATGCTGTCCCCGGTGACCTCATCCCTGTTCTTTGCGTTCAGCTTCTGCGTACTACCTGGCCTGTTGTTGCTCGGCGTATCTCTGTCTTTCCCGCAGCCTGATCACTGCTCTGATTTATCCCCGGTGATGAGGGCCAGAACGCTTAAATGTATATTTAAAACCTGTAAACTCCTACCACCTGTAAAAATGATTAACGTGCCTGTTTTGGTTTAACTCCGCGCCCTCCCACCCACCGCAACTGGGTTTGATTTGTCAGTGTAAACCAGATCCAGGTGATGTTCCGTCGTCTCTTCCAGGCCGGCGGTGAATCAAAACCAGGACCGGTTTGAATGTGATGAGCTCTGCGACGAACCCGACACCCACTCAGGTCCCGGCCAGGGCCCTCCGGCTTCGAAGTGCAGCTTCCCCTCAGCGGACTGCACTGCACCCGTTTTCAGCCTGAACTCAGTGTTGCAGCTTGGAGTTGTTTTATTACCACCTAGTAAGCACAAATTCAGCCAGGATGCAGAATGATGCAAGCCAAAGCAATCCGCTGAGTGTGGGTAGCTTTCATCGCATTTCCATTCACCAGATAGCTGTGATCCTGCGCTGTCAGCTTTAAAAAGCTTATCAGCAGGGAAAGCACAGGAGCAGTGTTGGACTTGAGAGACCAAAAATTAAGATGTTACTTATTTTAATTGTGCCGAAGGTTTTTTCTTGGAGCAGTTAATTTGTTCCCGGAAAAACAGGATTGCTTCTCATGCACATCCAGATTTTAGGTTTACTTGATGTTCCTGACATTTTTTTGCCTTTAGGAATCCAAACAGCAAGAATATTTTACCCAGAGTGACATTCATTGTGTTGGTATTTGACTTTTAAAGCGTATGACAACAATAACAATAGACTAAAGAACGCTGTGTGATGGGAAAGTGTTGCTCATAGAGATACAACCCCCAGAAATTCCTGTCAGAGCATTTTATCATCTTTCAGCCTGGTCCACGAGCCTCCTGTTTTGGTTCAGGCCCTTTTTGATATCCATAAATCCTGAATCCTGAAAACTGCAAGTATCCAGCATGCAAAATAACTGCAGGCACTTATTTTGGATGCTGGATACTTTTCAGGAATTATAAGAAAGTATATTAATCATAGCTAATGAGTGGCCAGACATCAAATTATTGCTGGAGTCTGCTAGTGATGTAACCATTTTCCACAACTTTAGTCATTTCATCCTCAGTTCAATTCAGTTTTATTTATATAGCACCAATTCACAGCAAAAGTCCCCTCAAGGTGACCCTACAGCATTAGAGAGAAAACCCCAACAATCAGACCATCCCCTATGTGCAAGCACCTGGCGAATGTGAGAAGGAAGAACTCCCTTTTAACAGGAAGAGACCTCTGGCAGAGCCAGGCTCAAGGAGGGGCAGCCATCTGATCCTTTTTTTGTTCCAGCATGACTCTGCACCAGTACACAAAGTCATAAAGGCATGGGTGGATGAACTTGCTGTGGCAGAACTTCAGTAGCCCACACAGAGCCCTGACCTCAACCCCACTGAACAAGTTTAGGATGAACTATAACAAAGATTGCGGGCCAGGCCCTCTAGTCCAACATCATTGTTACTGGATGAAAGGGCAAAAATTCCCACAGACAAGAAGACAGAAGAGTGGAAGCTGCAAAGGGGGAACCAGCTCCATATTAGCATATTTAGATTTAGAATGGGATATCACAAAAAGCTCCTGTAGGTGAAATGTGTAGGTGGTCCAAAACGTTTGTCCATATGGCGTGTATTTCTGTACTTTTCTGCATTAAATCTCTATTAACCATCTTTAGTTACATCATCAGTATAAAAAAAATAAATAATCGAGCCCTCCACAAGCAGCCATGCGCCCCTGAGCTATGACACAGTCTCCACCATGCCTCACATATGAGCTTATATGTTTGGGAGTAGAACCCTTCTTTTTCAACACTTTGGCCTTTCCATCACGTCCATCACTGGGTCCTTCAGTCAGATGAGCACATGACGGTCACCTTCACCACCTAAAGACAGAATCAACACTAAATATTTTTAAAAAATTTTTTTTTTACTTTTTGTAGCTTCATTAGCATGTTGGAGGATTCATCTGCTTTACTAAAGCAAGACATCTGAGCTGAGCTCACGCAGGTATGACTTGAGATTTCAGAACGCCACAACTAGTGGGGGTAAGCCAATCATAATCTAGAACACAACTTGCATGAACTTCCAGGGCGCATCCGCCTACCGATACCATATCAGACAGATTTTTGTTCAAAGCAAAGTATTTTTACAGGTTTTAAAAGATGTCTTGAGGGGATCTTTAATGCGTGCCGCTCACCTCAGTCTAAATGGAGACATACTGTCTCACAGGAAGGTGTCACTCGCAAATTCAACAGCTCGCAGTAATCAGGAACCGGGCCAGTACCAGCATCCTCCGGAACACATCTGCTTTTTTAAAATCTTTATCTTGTGCACGTGTGTGTGTGTGTTTTGACACATTTTACTAATTCATGCGTTTGTTATTAGGGCCGTCCGTCAGTGCGTAATTATACGTTAGCCCTGAGAAAGATGTGATGATACATCGTATACCATAAATACTATTGCTGTCATGTCATGAAGGGAATAAGTCACGGGGATACATTTCCACAAACATGTCAGTCAGTAGAAAAGCTGTTTAATGAAAGATGACAGAGAGAACTCCTCAGGCGATAGAAGCTATAGCGTACCCAAATTAACATGAGCATCATTCCAGTTGTCAAGCGCGCTCCCCACTTCGCTGGTATTTTTAAGTCAGGATAAACCTGAGGAATGGAACAACCATTAAAACAAACACTGATTCTGTTTTCTCTGGCAGGGAGCTGCGTTTCACAGGGAAGGAGAAGAAAAAGAGGAGAAGAAAAAAAAAAAAAAGAGGGGGGGAAAGAAAACAGCCGCGGCTGCTTTTCTGGCAGGGGCGTGAGATGCGGTGGTAGCGAGCCGAGAGCGGTGTCTCGTGCCAGCACATCCACATGTCATCTCTGTTTAGACACACCTTGGAGAATGTGACCTCTTTCCAAGCCCGGCCTGGCAAGGGGTCCGCGGCGGAGGGAGGCAGGGGCCCCCGGATTTGCGGCGAACCCGCGCCAGAAAGCTGCTTCCCACCGCGCGCGCGCGCATGACTCACTACATGCAAGGTATGCGTGCGCCTGCGAGTTCGCAGCTCAGCGACGTTGGCTCTGGCACGCCGACCGCTCGCTGGCTCCGTTACTTATTTGTGATCCATTGGTGGGCCTTGCCCGCCTCGCCACCGCGACGCGCGCTCGGAAAAGCCTCGCTGATGTCAGCGCAGGCGAGGCTTCAGCATTTGCGGAGCTTGTTTGGGGGCACAGTTGGCACGAGTGCCATGCCATGGTGAAATAACAGGTGGGCAGACCCTGCCTTACATCAGTGAGTGCAGGGCATGACGGCGAACGTAATTAATGCGTCAACATTGCTGTTAGTCCCCTCTCAGGTTCTGAGCTGGGCCGCGTTTGCTTTATGTCCCAAAAAATGAATAAGTCAGGCCTGAACACGGTTTCCTCCTCTCAGAGTTTCTCCTCGTCTCACTCAGGCTGCATTCTGGGCTCCTTCTAATCAGTTTCTGCCTCTTTTCCCCCTTCATCTTTTTTCTTTAAATCTTGAATCTTTTGCACCTTATTAACGCGCTCTTTGATTCCGTCTCCACTGTTCCCTCTCCCTCTCATCCATTTTTACACTGTCTGAAAATATGAAATCAGCCTGTTTTAAAAAGTCTGGCAGAAGTCCTGGTGTAGCGTGAACATGATCAGTGGTGGTACTTTGAAGCTAACTTGAAATACATGGCAAAGACAAACCCAATCAATAAAATAACCATATGTAAAAATAGCTCGCTCAGTGCCTCATAATTAACACATTTTTTTTGTAATTTTTTTTTGTAATTTTGTGATTGTTCACTTGACTGCTTCTTCCTCCTTTTTAACTATAATGTCCGCCAAGAGCCATTTTCCACCAGACTTATCTTGCAGTGCTGCCCGTTTAAAAGCATGACTGTTTGTGACGATTCTGCATCGCTTCCCTTTTCACACCTCAAAGCTACATTCACTAGCTACTTCATTATGCCTACCAGTGCAGCTGTGGCCCAAGAGGTAGAGCGGATCGTCTTCCAACAGGATGGTTGGCAGTTCGATGCCTGGCTTCTCTAGTCTGCGTGCCAAAGCATCCTTGGGCAAGACACCGAACCCCAAACTGCTCTCGATGCGTCCATTGGAGTGTGAATGTGCGCATGATAGTTAAGTGTTCTTAAAAGCATAGAATAAAGTGCTGTGTGAATGTGTGTCTGTGAATGACACTTGTAGTAAAAAGTGCTTTGAGTGCTCAGTAAAAGAAGAAAAGCATTACATAAGTACCAGTCCATTTTATTCGGTTTTATTTATAAAGTGCCAATTCACATCAAAAGTCCCCTCGAGACGCTTCACACTGAAATGTAAGGACCCTACAGTACTTGCAGCACTTGGTGACTGTGGGAAGGAAGAACTCTCTTTTAACAGGAAGTGACCTCCAGCAGAACCAGGCTCAGGGAGGGGCAGCTTTCTGCGTTGACCGGTTGGGGACGAGGGAAAAGAGAAGAGAGACACAGACTATGGGAGAGAGAAGACAACATTTAATGACATGCAGCAGTAACAAATAAATGCATGGGGAGTGAAAAGAGGTGGGTGGAGAAGAAATGCCCAGCACATCATAAGAAGCCTAAACCTATTGCAGCATAACTAAGCCCTAACTATAAGCTTTATCAAAAAGGAAAGTTTGAACCCCGATCTTAAATGTCTCCTGAATACAAACTTGGAGCTGGTTCCACAGGAGAGGGGCCTGATAGCTGAAAACTCTCTGAGAGAGAAGTGCTCTAATGGGAAAATATGGTACAATGAGGTCTTTAAGAAATTTAATTCTGGACTTAACAGGGAGCCAATGAAGAGAAGCCAATATAGGGGAAATATGATCTCTCTTTCTAGTCCCTGTTAGTGCTCTCACTGCAGCATTTTGGATCAACTGATTTTAGAACAGCCAGAT
>VUQH01085680.1:15722-53990 GCA_015106775.1 Etroplus canarensis | reverse complement strand
GCGTCCCTGCAGGTTTGGGAACACCTCAGTGTCCCTGTGGAAGAGCTGGAGGAGGTGGCAATGGAGAGAGTGCGCCGGGTCTGGGTGTCTCTGTTTAGACCGCTACCCTGTGAACTGGACCCAGATAAGCATCAGAAAATTGATGGATGGATGGCATTAAATTTTAAGCCAGTCTTTCAATATAAACTGAGTTACAGCAGGTCAAAGTAGTGGTTCTTGACAGCTCCCATTTCTCTTGTATTGAATGTGATTCACTACATGAGGTCCTATTACTAAGACTGGCAGCAAAAGTGTCAAAAAAGACCCGATGAAGTTATACGCATCGATTGTTCCATGACAGGCAGTTCATAAATGATCCTTTAAACTGTATTAAGAGCTACAAGAAGGATCTGAGAGGGAAAAGCTAACCCATCCTACAATCTCTGACACTGAAGATTCACACCGAGAACATCAGCAGGAATGAGCGGGGAGGTCAGAGAAACATTCAGAACTTTGTCCCCATTCTCGTTCTGTTAGTTCTGAATCTCAGTAACAAATGTCCACTGAGAGACAACAGAAAGACAGCCAGGTGGCAAGAAAACAGACAAAGCAGTAAACTTGGTGCTGTGATGTCCCAGGTGGAATATGGAAGCATGGACAGCCTGTCATCGACTATCAGCAGATGTGGTGACACTTCTCTCACCTGAGGGTGTGGAACAAAGCACCAGATTCACTCTGTGACCCTTTGATGCATTGCACACAGAGAAAGGCCCGAGGTTCAAAGAGTACTTTTGACTTTCAACCGCCAGGCGTGGAGATAATATTGAAAATTAAATTTTGTTTAATTCTGTTTGAGATAATGAGTGTCAGCTTCAGACGATGAATGCACCTCAAGAGTAAGAGCAACTTACCACTTCCTCTGTTCCCACATAAATGTGGGAAATGGATACATCAAGTTTAACTTTGATCAACTATCACTGGCAGACTTGTGCTAGTGACCGATGCTTAATGCTTTTGACAGTGCTGATGTGAGAGAATAGAGACAGGGATTCGAGTTCAGCAATGAGACCAGAATTAATTATTTTAATAAACCGTGTGAACTTATTGCCCTGAAACTATGTAATCCTAATGGAAGCGGTCTCTCCCTTCTCCAGAATAACAGTGTCCCCATCCATTGGGCAAGGGGTTTCTCTGTGCATTCATTTCTATTTTTTGTATTATTATTATTATTTTGCATCTTATCATTTACGTATTAGATTTGATTTAGGCTACATTTTCCTAGATTTGCCAGCCAAATTCTCCTTCCTCCTGCAAGTTGCTTCCTATAGGCTGGTTTGTAGGTGTGTCGCTGACCAAGTGCTCTTGTGTTACGGAAAGAACAGAAGCCTATCCTCTTAGCTTGCCAACCAGCCCTTCTAAAGGATGAAGTCAGACTGAAATTTCCTGTGCAATTGTACAATATTTCATCATTAGCCCCTGAGCGTTGTATTTTTTAATATGAAGCAGGTTACTGTCTCTTTGTATAAATATTTATAGCTTCATTCTGTGAAAGTGTGAACTCCTTACACAGTCTTATCCATCATTAGTGGTGCAATGTTATGTGCTTTCCGTGCGCCTGCCTGCTGAATAAAACGAATACTCAAATACGCCATGTCAGAGTAACGACGGGAAAAACAGTCAAAGCGCAAAAAAAGACAAAGAGTAGGAAATCATTATCCTCTCACACATTATTTGAACAAGTAGGAGTGCTACTGCATAACTGTTTCTGTATTCCTGTACTCTGTGTGCCTGCTACAGATGACTGATAAAAGAATGTTCGCTCGCTGAATCAACAGGCTATGAAAATCTGTTAACAGCACAGCGAGCTAAAACAAGGCTAAAGGAGCTGGAGTTACTGTAGTTTCTGAAACTGTGCTCTCAGCTGATCATCCTGCAACACTTTGCTCCACTTTGGTTCCACTTGAAAACTGCAGTGCTGCACTTTCACAACTTTATCAGCTCTGCCTGCCGTGTGCTGCCCGGCATGTGACTGAACAGGGTGCTCATTGTGACCGCCAACGTCGGACCTGGCACCATCAGTGAACCCCGTGACACATCATCAGAAGGCTGAATATCTGCTGTGAAGTGATTACCTGAGCAGTCAAACATTGAGTGCTTTTGTGTTTTTTAGAAAAGGTCCAGCATCAATACAAGACGGACAAATTTGAGTAAAGTCAGGCTCTCCTCCCTGTGAACTCGACCCAGCCTGATGCAACAGGATGCAAAGGGCAATTTGCGATCCCACTTTCAAAGCCGTCATTTGCCCACACTTTCTTTTCTCAGCTTGGGCCAATGAAGGAACCACTGGGGGGGAGAGAGAGGGGGAGACAGAGCGAGAGAGAGAGGTGAACAAAAAGTTCAGCTCTGTCTGATCGCTGTTATTTCCAAGACTTCACAAACTCTCCTTTTTCTGCAGTAACTGGGCCATGACTTCACCGTTTTTTCCCTTTTTTCTTCTGTAAAGACAAGAATGTCTTGGCATCATCTATTTTAGGACAACCCACATTTTCAAGCAACTTTTTTTTTAAATGCAGTTTATTTGAAACCTCAATCTCTTTTCTCCATCTTCCTCTTTCACTGTATGGACGAATGTATTGGGCCACCTATGCATGACACCTACAGGAGCTTTTATTTGACTCCATTCTAAATCCACAGGCATTAACAGGGACTTGGTCCCCCACTTTGCAGCTAGAACAGCTTCCGCTCTTCTGGGAAGGCTTTTTACAAGATTTTGGAGTGTGTCTGTGGGAATTTTTGCCCAACGTTCTCCTGGCATTCACTAAACCCAGACTCATTCATCAGACATGTTTCCACTGTAGTGGTGGCACACTTCCTCACGCTTTGCATTGTGCTTGGTGATGTGAGGCTTGCATGCAGCTCCTTGGCTATGGAAACGAATACCATGAAGCTCCCGGTGCACAACTTTTTTGTGCCGATGTTAATGCCAGAGGAGGTTTGGAACTCTGCAATTATCGAGTCAGCAGGGTGTTAGAGACTTTTACACACTACACATCTGAGCACTGTGACTGAGGTTCCTAAATGCTTCCACTTTGTAAAAATGCCACTTACAGCTGATTGTGGAATGTCTAGGAGGGAAGAAATTTTACAAATCGTCTTTCTGAAATGGTGACATCCTTTTACAGCACCACGCTTGAATTCAGTGAGTTCTTTAGAACAACCCATTCTTTCACAAATGTTTGTAAAGGCAGGCTGCATGCCTAGGTGCTCGATTTTATACACTTGTGGCAATGGGGCTAAATTAACCACCTGAATTCAGTGATGAAGAAGTGCGGCCTGATACTTTTGTCCATATTGTGAATAATTCTTCTTGTTAAACCTTTTTATTCTTGACATATAGGTGCTGTCTGTTCATTCTCACTTTATCTTGGTAGGAGTATCAACACCCTCACTGTCTGAAATGGCACAGTGGCAATCCAAACAGTTATTCTAACTCAAAGCCCCTCTTTTCTAGCTAAACATACAAAATTTCAATTCATTTTCCAGCAGGATGAAAGAGACTGAATCAGCAAAGGGATTCCTTGAAGTGAGAAATGCTCTCCCTGAGGATGACAGAGATTAAGGTTTTGTGTCAGATGTTGGTTTATAGTAAGAGTTGCAAATGCATTTTTTTTAACATTGCAAAAGTAAATAAATGTGTAAAAATTGCATCTGCCAGTGTAATACAGCTTTTTAGAGTATAAAAATGACACAGAGATTCAGTTCTTGTTCTATTTGTGACGGTGGCAGACAGCCAACCAGAGTAGAGACTTCACAGGGTGTCTCTTATGGCTTGTTAAGAGAGAGGCTGTTAGAGTGTGTGTGTGTGTGTGTGTGTGTGTTTGGAGGGAGTCACTGGCACTTCACAACTCATGTTCTGTGAAGGAGAAAAAAGTTACATGATTTTAAGCCTTTGAAACAGAAATATTCTCGATCCGTTTCTGCTACCTGGCCTGACTATAAATAAACTCTGCTGAAATAACTTAATGTCCCCACTTTACAGCCAAAAAAGTTTTAATTAGAGGATAATTTCTCTTGTTTACTGGCCCTGTATAATTATTTTCATAAGGTTTTTGTTGACAGTCACTGAGGGCTGGGGAGAGGTGGTGGGGATCAGTCTCACTCTGTCTGCAGAGAAAAGCAGCAGAGTGGGGTATTAATTGTTCTGCTGTCAGCAGCCACAGGCACTCATCTCATCCCCTAACCATTAATCATAAAGTCAGAGGCGGGCAGTAAGGATGGAGGGCCAAAATCATATATGAAGCAATTTCTAACAGCAGGAATCTGATCAAAAAGCCCTATTGTGATTTTGCATGGTCACACACACTGAATGGCTAATGTAAAACACAGCGTTTTGAGATTGCTCAACTGTCTATTTTAAACTAACTCGCAGGAACAGTTTATAGTAAACACAGGTATGTGACTGAAGGATCTCATTAAAAGCAGCCACTGAAAGAGAGAGCTCTGTCTGTCTCTCTCCACTCAACAATGCTGCCTTCATTCCTCATAACCTCCCCGGAGTCTGGATTATAAGCAGTATAGGTTTCTTTTGAGCCACGAATAAAATGAACTGTTCATGAACCACTTACATCCACACCTATTCACGAGGAGAAGAGAAAAGCAGCTGGGTGCAGCCTCCACCTTCCTCCCTTGGTTCAGTGAATGAATGGATGCTCTATCGGGCCTGGATGGTCTGTCGCTTCAACCCACAGTGGAAAATATGAGGACCCAGCAGCAGGTAGGAGAAAGAAGCCTTCTGGGATGGCGTCGGTGGGAGGTCCAACCACCAACAGGCTATTACCACTTTACACACAGCATGGGTTTGTGAAGTATGACTTGACTAACTGACATACACTGACTGTGAGGTTAAGGGTTCAGCTCTTAATAAGCAGGGCACACGAGCAAATTAAACCCAAACTTTTTTGCAGAGTTCAGCACATCTTTCTCACTTGCAGCACGGGCACACAGTTCTGGTTTGGCCATTTCAACATATTTCATGAGGTAAAAGGGAACCTTTTTTCCAAGTTCCTAACTTGCCTAGAACTGCATCCCAGTGTGCAAGGAAAAAGGTTACAGCTCTAAGATTTAGTACAAAAAAAAAACCAAACAATGATTTTACATTTCAGCCGGCAAAAAACGGACTAACTGGTCTGTTTTGGTGAGTGCAAACAACTTTGAACCTTCTAAGTTGATATGGCGCACTTGGAACTTTCTATTGGGACTGAAACGGCATCCACACTGAACTCCCAGTGGCTTGGCAACAAAAGACTACAGACAGTCAGAAACATCTGGTGACTTCAAGTGACCGCTGGCAATGCAAACTGGGTGGGTCTCGTGTTAAACATTTCTCAACTGTGAGGCAAGCGACTGAAGCACCTACCAATCAGAGCGAAGGATACCATTGATTGACATGTGACAGGGTGGTAAAGAACCTTCTGAGGAACTTGGTTCCTGTACCTGGGTTATGCAGTAGGGGCCTGGACCTAAACTAATATTCAGAAAGCTGCTTAAGACAGGAACATCTCACTTAACCTCTTGGGACAATTCCCAATTTTGGGTGGGTTTCAAGGTCAGAAAGAGATCTCCAAATCAAGATGTCCTATTCTGTGTGCTGGTTACTGTATATGAAAGCGGACACGTTCTAAAAATGTTATAAAAAGTTAAATCATCATCAGCTGATTGCCAGTGGGTTTGAGACTCCATTTTTTGGCAAATTTATGACCTTTATTGCTCTTCACAGGCACTGTGTCCCCTGCACGTAGCCATAGTTTTACTCAGATGTGACTCGTCAATAAAACTGAAATAAAAAGCAAACTAAACAGAATGTGAAAGCTTCTAATACCAAAAATCTCATCCCTTCCTTAATCTTAGGAGGAGGGAAAAGAAATTGCTCTCATTACTTTGAGGCGTCCTTGGAAAAAGCTGCATCAACTAGGTTTATGAGCTAAAGAGTGCAAATGTCACAGCAGTGCACACAGACATTATGAGGACAAAATAGCCAAGGAGAAGAGGGCACTTTACCCCCCCTTACTTTATTATGAATGCAGTGTACAACCCAGAGAATCAATATGAGGTATTAACATAGTGCTCTTGTAAACAATAGCTGCAGGTAAGGAACAGCTCCCATTCGGTGCTCTGGTGCAAGCAGTTTCTCTGATTGCTGGCAGCGTTTAGGAAAACACACAGGAGCTCTTGTTTCATTTTTCTCCACCACCATCCTCTCCCTCCACCAACCTACACACTTAACGGCTTAATGTCACACTGGAACAGTTGAGGCTTTACCTCGAATGTGTCACTCCTCTACAGAGAAATGGCTCTTTGGGCAGAGAGCATCGTGACATTTTGACTGGAGGAGTACTAATGTGACACATTTTCCAGGGATACAACAGCCCACAGTCAGAAACTCAATGTGTTTGAAAATCAGCAGCATCATTTCTGAAAAATTAAAACACAACGGACACACGTTTTACTGTTTAAAAAGTAGGTTAAACTGATTTTTTTTTTTAAAAAAATTTATCTAGGGAGCTGATATGACCTTTTTTCTTAAAAATAAACCGCAGATTTCCAGGCTCATGTTCCAAGCAAGGGTTTTCAATGCTGCTGACAATTTAGGGCTGAACATTATTACCAAACAAGTTCACACAAAAACATTATTGGCTGCTTTGATTCAGATGTGTTGTTTATCCATCCATCCATGGGGGGCTGGAGTCTACCCCACCTGTCATAGGGTGAGAACTGGGGTGCACCCTGGACAGGGCTAACACCGAGAGACAGACAACTATTCATGCTCACATTCACACCTACGGCCAATTTTGATTCACGAATTAACTCCGCGTGTGGCTTGGACTGTGGGAGGAAGCCAGAGTAACCAGAGAGAACCCACGCAGGCACAAGGAGAACACGCAAACTCAACACAGAAAGGCCCAGGCCTGCTGGTTTGAAACCAGGACCCCCTTGCTGAGAGGAGGGAATTCTAATCACTGAGTATATTCAGCAACACGTTTGGGCATTTTTTTTTTAACACTGCCAGAGAATGGCATCCATGATGACTGATGTACTAGTAGGCAATCCCCATGCTTTTATTTTGAAAGTTTCACTAGCCCTACAGTCAGACTCTACCTCAACAATTTCTCTTCTGCTTTGGAGATCCTGGTTCCCTGACCACTGTGATCACTGAGGCTGCAGAGCAGAACTAGAGCCACCATCACCAGCTGTAGTCTAAGACAGTGGAATTTGAGTTGCTCCATACTATGGGCGACTCACTAGAGAAAAAGATTACATTGCTCCATCATATAGGGTAGGCTATCCATCATGAATCATGCATGCCTACAGTACATGCGCACACATATGCGCATCATCACCACAAATACAATCTAAATCTGTGGGAAGTGCTTAAAATATTTACTCAACTCCAATGTCAAATACCCAGTGGTAAAAAGGTAGCACTGACACAAAACATCAGCTGATAAATCTCAATTTCATCATTTTATTCTGATCAGGTCAGAAAACTTGGTAGTGTTTCAGCTTCGTGGCCTTACATTAAACTCTGTCTGGGTTATTTCAGTCAGGCTCATTTTTATCCTTTTTTTGGAGTCCCATTTTTCACAGATGACACTACACTGAAACATTTACCTTAAAGTTACATCAGCATCAGCTACCTGGAAGATCAGCTGTATGATTTATGTAATTTATTGCGTGCCATCTTCTAGAGCTATCCATCTCCCACTCACAGTTACACCATCCATCCTCAAACAACCAAGCAAAAGAAACCACTTGTCAAAGACGGTGGAGGCAACGACGTGACAGATCTCTAACCTGCCGTCTCCTAAAAATCAACACAAAGGTTTACAGTCACAAATTGAATGTTCTTTTCTGAAATACACACACATTATCCTCCCCGCATCACAGCTGGTGGACCATGTGACAGAGAGCCTGTGTCTCGCTGCAATTGTGCGGAACAAATGCAAAAAAAGAGTTTTCCATTGGAGGCTATGAAATATTTATAGCAACCAGAGAGGAAGTTGTTCCATTTCAGTGTAACAGCCAAAGTTTCCTTTTAGCAATATGTAACAGGTCCACATTCAGGTGCCTTTTGTGCCCTGAAGCACCATTCGACAGCAAGATGCTTTGGATGCGTACGAGTTTGAGAGCCCTGCTGTATTTGACTGGGTCACAGAGCAGATACCATGACGCACTGACTGATGTTAGGGGTGTGAGTCACAGAACAGTTTGAGAATCCTAAAATTAATTAGGATTGCTAAAATACCTTAAGAGAAAACATATCACCAAATGTGCTATATATACACAAAAGAATTGGGCCGCACCTTTTAATCATTAAATCCAGGTCTTTCATTCAGTCTCAGGTGTATAAAGTCAAGCATCTCTCCATGCAGTCTGGCTTTACTAACATTTGTGAAAGAATTCTTTGTTCTAAAGAGCTCGCTGAATTTGAGCGTAGTACTGCAACAGGATGCCACTTCTGCAGACTATGTAAAGTTACAGAGCGGGGCAGCTGAGTGCTGAGGTGCATAATGTGTTAAAGTCTCCAACACCCTGCTGTTTCAATAACTCCAGAGTTCCAAACATTCTCTGACATTAACATCAGAACCAAAAATGTGCAACAGGAGCTTCATGGCATGCATTTCCATGGTTGAGCAGCTGCATGTAAGCCTCACATCACCAAGCAAAATGCTGATGGTCTAATGGAGCAGTGTAAAGTACACTGCCACTGGGCTCTGTGAAGTGACAAATTTCACACTTTACTATCTGGCAGTCTGATGGATGAGTCTGGGTTTGATGAATGCCAGGGGAATGTTACCTGCCTGACCGCACAGTGCCAACTGGACAGTTGGTATAATGCTGTGGGGTTGTTTTTGTGGGGTTGGCGTGAGTTCCTTAGTTTCAGTCTAGGGAAATTCTAATATCTCAGCTTACCAAACATTTTAGAAAATTCTATGCTTCAAACTTTTTGGGAACAGTTTGGGGAAGGCCCTTTTCTGTTCCAGCATGACTGTACTCAAGCGCACAAACCACGATCCATCAAGACATGGTTAGATGAGTGTGGCACGGAAGAACTTGTCTGGCCCACACAGAGTCCTGGCCTCTATCCCATTCAGCACCTTTGGGATGAAATAGAACAGACGTTGTGAGCCAGGCCCTCTCATCCAATATCGGTGTCTGACCTCTGGATGAATGTGCAAAAATTCCCACAGACACTCCAAAAATGTTATAGAAAGCCTTCCTAGAAGAGTGGAAGCTGTTCTAGCAGCAAAGTGGGGGAACAAGTCCATATTAATGCCTATGGATTTAGAATGGAATCTAATAAAAGCTCCTTTTAGGTGTCATGCATAGGTGGCCCAATACCTCTGTCCATATAGCGTACCATTAAAACATTTCTAAAGAAATACAGCCAGGCGTTACATGAGCTATGTGTAGGTAGCTGTGTGTAGTAAGTTGCACAAAGATTTTGAAATATCATATAGTCATTACCTACATGAACAGTAAGCCACTGCGGCATCACATGCTTCAACCATTTCTAAGGGAAAAAATGGGGAGTATGCACCATACTTAACCACTAACGCTTTGTAAATCTATCCATTTTATTCATATATGGAAAGGCATGCATTCAAAGTGATAAATGAATGGATGTGGGTAGCTACAATTTGTTCTCCTCACACTCTGATTGCTTGGCAACAACAAGGTAAAACTGAACTCCATTTGCAATGCTCCAGACTAACTTTAGGTGGGTTTATCTCACGCCGCTTCCGTGCTGCCATAGATAGTGTTTCCATTATTGCTGGAGCCACCCATCCTAAATTTGAACACCTTCTCATGAAGGCACTTTGGATAAAAGCAGTACATTAATGCTCTGGGAGAGTGCCTACACATTTGGCATGCGCGGCTCCAGAACCGTGCTTTGGATAAAAACATTCATGAAACAGCAGAGAATATGAAATAAAGCAGCAGAATGTGCTGATACAATGGGCAGTAAGAGAAACGTCATCAGTTCACTGGGATTATGTGGAGTCAAGTATCCCATCTTGCAGGGATTAGTCATGGAAAACTAGGCCTTGCACTCACTGTCACCTTGCCATGACTTCACACTTGTTTTTTTTTTTTTGTTTTTTTTAATAGCTGTGACAGGTCACACAGTTCACACCCACACATTCACTTCCATAGCCCAAAAAAAACCTAACAAGCTAAAGCCTCGGTTAAGCACCTTGCCCTCGGCGTGCCCCCGCATTGTGACTGAACAGCTTGTTTTGTAAACTCCTGTTTGTTCTGTCTATTCAAGCTGTTAGGTGTCACAGGAGAAAATGTCAGCGCATCTTTGTGCCTCACTGGCTGTGTCTGGAGTACAGCACAAAGCGAACAGTGCACGGTGTTTCTTCTTAAGGCTGAGTCAGCTTCTCTGCCTGCCTCAAAGTTCACCTTTGCCCTGTGGGGTCAATCTAATAAAACACGCATCGCCTCGTGCCAACATCACCATAAAGGAGGGATGTCATAGTTTCTGGCCTGCTGACACTTTTACAATGATTGGGATGATTTCACACTGAGAACATTAATGTGACAAAAGAATGGCGGGCTACGTATAATCTGTACTCTTGTAAAGTGCTAATGCGCAGATATGGAAGGCTATTCAGGTCGTTATTCATCTCATTATTTTTGCAATTCACCACTTTAATACTGCCATCTTTCATTCATTAATGGTGTTATGGAACTTTTATGGAAATCTGCACCCGAAGTTTTTTTTCCCCCCGCCTTTGCTGCTACTCTTCCCAAATCCCATATGTCTTTGTCCCAGTAGAGTAAACATAAATGAGATCATATGGGAGCTGCGTGAAGATGGCAACTTGCTACCGACCAACATCCAGCAGGAGCATGCCTTTGAGAAACTTTATTTTGTGGTGCAGACATGCTGTTAACAAGCGCGCTCAGCTGTTACTGGAGAGCAGCTTAATGCACCGAGTGCAAGTGTCTCAGACGCTGTTTTGTTCACTCCTTTAAACAGCTTAAGAGTACATATGGAGCATTTCTGAAGCATCTAGTCTGCACATGGGTTTTTACTTTAAAAACCCACTGTCTGCCCTCCTCATTTAATGCGCAGCTTGACATGGCTTCTATCAAAAATCAGAGCATAGTTGTAGCAATGTAGAGCAGATAACTGCTTATGGGACGCTTCTGAAATGTCTGTTGGGCACAATCAGTTTCATTTTCAGACATGGAAGGCAACGCGGGCCTTCAGTGGGGTTCAGGCATTATGCCCCAATGTGTTTTGATTCAGCATTGATAAGATTCGAAGTTCATTGTTTGACAAGTCACTAGCAGGGCATCTTTCAGCGGAATTTTGTGTGGAGAGAATGACTTATATGTAGTCTGCTAACACCAGCTCTGCTATACTAATCCAGAGACCATTTTGGAATCTCACCAGCTGCACAGATTGTTGGACCACACTCTGTTGCATTATTATTCAGCACCAGAAACAAGACATTTGATATTAAAAAGTTACAACGTTACACTACAAATTAGAAAGGGGGGAGTAGTTTCCCTCCAAGAGGGTCATGTTTTTTGACTCCTTCAGTGCATTCAGCACCATCAGGGCAGCTCTACTGGGATACAAATGCTGGTGGATGCCTCACGTGTGATCTAGATTGTTGACCACCTGACTGGCAGAGCACAGTATGTGCGTCTGCAGCATTGTGTGTTGGACAGTGTGGTCAGCAACACCGGAACCCCGCAGGGGACCATCCTCTCTCCCTTTCTCTTCACCCTCTACACCACAGACTTTAGCTGCTGCACAGAGACCTGCCGCCTTCAGAAGTCTTCTGATGACTCTGCAGTAGTGGGGTGTATCAGAGAGGGTGACAAGGAAGAGTACGGGACCGTGGTGGGCAACTTTGCCACATTAAGGCAGTTATGAAGGTGTTGCGAACAGAACCATAAGCAGCTCGGCATGACAAAGACTAAAGAACTGGTGGTGGACATGAGAAGGACAAAAACACCAGTGACCCCTGGTTCCACTCATGGGGTCTGTGTGGAGATAGTAGAGGACTACAGATACTTAAGTATTCACACTGACAAGAAACTGGGCTTCATTAAACACACAGAAGCCATCTACATGAAGGGCCAGAGCAAAGCCATCTCTATTTTCTGAGACAACTCAGGTCCTTCAATATCTGCCAGACGATGCGCAAGTTTTATTAGTCTGTGGCAACCAGTGCCATCCTCTATGCTGTAGTGTGCTGGGGCCGCAAACTGAGGGTAGCAGACACCAACAGACTCCACAAACTGATCTGCAAGGGCAGTAACGTCGTGGGTGTGGAGCTCGACTCTCTGACCGTGGTGTCAGAAAGGAGGATGCTGTCCAAGTTAAGGACAATACTGGACAATCTTTCACACTCTCTTGATGATGTGCTGGACAGGCACAGGAGCACATTCAGCAGCAGACTCTTTCCACCGCAAAGCACCACAGGAAATTCCTACCTGTGGACATCAAGCTGCACAACTAGTACTTAGCTAACATGTTGCACTTTTTACATTACTGTCTTTCATTTTTATATTTACTGCTTTATTGTTTTAACTTTGAGCGTTTATGGGACACTGCATTTTTTTTACATATAGATTTATACAGTTTCATTTTTTTCAGTCTATATATTTATACCTAATGGAGCATCTGTAACGCAAGCAAATTCTCCCCTGGGATTAATGTATGAATAAATGGCTGGATGGATGGCTGGCTGGTGATGATGAGGAGGAAGAGCAGTCTGGCAACCTTCCTGCAGTGCCTGTGAGCTGGATTACACCCATCGCCACACTCCTTACAGCTTCAAACTGACAGGAAGGCAAATTGACTGGGAGGTTCATTAGAACCGAGGTATGCAGAAGAGCATCTCTGAATGCACAACACAGCAAAAGACTACATCAGGCACCACTCCTGTCAGTTCAGAACAGGAAACTGAGGGTACAATTCCCATGGGCTCATGAAATCTGGACAACAGAAGATTGAAAAAACACTGCCTGGTCTGATGACTCTCGATTTCTGCAGTGACATTCAGATGGTAGGGTCTGAATTTGGCGTAAACATCATGAGAACATGGCTCCATCCCGTCCTGTACCAACAGCTGCATCCAACAGGATAACGCGTCATGTCACAAAGCTCAAATCATTTCAAACTGCTGTCTTGAACATGACAGTGAGTTCACTGCACTCAGATGGCCCCACAGTCACCAGAACTCAGTCCAACAGAGCACCTTTGGAATATGGTGGAACAGGAGAGTCACATTACTGGATGCGCAGCTGACAAATCTGCAGCGACTGTGTGATGTTATCATGTCAATATGGACCAAAATCTCTGAGCAGTGTTTCCAGCACCTTGTTGAATCCATGCCAAGAAGAGTTAAGGCAGTTCTGAAGGCAAAATGGTGTCCAACCCAGTACTATCAAGGTGTTACTAATGAAGTATTAAAAAGTAGTCAGAAGCAGTTCAAACTGCCTTTGTAGTAGTTCATGCTACAGTGGGTGTGACCTTTACCACATTTTGCCTTGACGACATGCACCCACACACAAACACATACGACGAAAGCAACAACAAGCCCCCTCAACAACAAGGTTCAGTTACCTACAGTTTAAAGTGTTCCAGTTGTGCAAAGGGCAACTTGTCATTAATAGCAATCAACTAGCAGTTTCAACAGCAACGGTCATTAAAATGCAGCATTACCAGGCTCCGCTAAAGACCCAGTAAATGATTTGAAACCAATCCAATATCATAACTTTAAATGAGGTTAGAGTTGAGCTTTGAAAATAAAATCTATTATGCCACAGCAATAAGGATTCCAACTATCTGCATTGATCTGCTTTTACATAGTAAATCAAGGACTGTAATTGTAGCAGCAATCTCGTTAAGTTTGTTTATGCTGTGCGAGTTGTTGCATTTTATTAAACAACCATCAGCAAACCTAATTTCCCTGGAATGACACCAAATATTTGAACTGCTCTTTTGTGCCCACCAGCAGGAATGAAGTGTTTGTGGCTTTAGAGCCGCATTATTTTATTCATGCAGGGAAAAATGGGACAAAATGTTACAACAATATGCCACTGCTTTTCCAGGTAAACTTACTTTCTTTATGATAATCAGCCACTGCTGACCGTGTGTGTAAAATGTATAAGCATGGCTTAAAACTGCAGCGTTTGGAGGCATGGGTATCGGCAGTTATCCTGAGTAGATAAATGTAACTGTTTTACTTCTATCTGCAGTGAGAAACGTTCCTGCCCCCAACATACACACCAGTTCCCCTACAGGGTAGTGTATGTGTCTGTGTGGCACACATAGTGCAATAACCTGTACAGTAGTCTCTGGAACGGGGACAAGTCTCCAACACAGCTCCAATCCTTATCTCCTGAGTCAGTATCCGGTGTTGGGGCAGAGCCTCTGCCAGCTGGGGCTTCATGTAAACCTCATTAGACCTGGCATCAAAGGAACTGGCAGTACCGAGCAACAGAGTTCCACTAAGACACTCCGTTTCCTGTAAAACGCAGCAGGTGTAACCGGAGAACAGGAGACTGGTCTTCATTACAGGCTAATGAGGAAGTTGGTGATATTTAGCCTGATTCAAACCATTCTGTGTCACAGAAATGTCTCCAGTTGACAAAATACTACTCCCAGAATCAATAGCTGGTGATTTCAGTATTGTCCACCATGACTCAGCACAGAGGCTTACAGTCTGATACAAATAGTGAGCCGAGAGGTTTTCAATAACCTCTCCAGTGCGTAAAGTGGAGTTTGATGGTCTCAACATTCACTGCTAGAAATCACTTCAATGTCAGGCTTTTTAAGCTCTTTCACCTCAATCAATAGTTTATATCTCTAAAAGGAATGTGATGCATTTCTTAAACTCTTTCCGTCACAGCCTCATAGTTTGGTAGATTTCCAGAACAAGTGATAGTTTACCAAGTGACCCTGCCTGTATGGCCAAAGGTTATCTCTTATTCCTACAATATACTGACAAAAGTATTTGGTCACTTACACATTACACACACAGGAGCTTTTATCAGATCTCATTCTAAATCTATACGTACTGATATGAAGTCGGTCTCCTCTTTGCAGCTATAATACCCTGCGCTCTTCTGGGAAGACTTTTTACAAGATGTTGGGATGTGTCTGTGGGAACTTGTGCCCATTCATCCAGGAGAGCATTTTTGAGGTTACACACTGGGATGAACTATAACAGAGATTGAGAGCCATGCCCAATCATCCAGCATCAAAGCTGTTCAGAGGGGTTCAGGTCAGGGCTCCGTGCAGGCCTGCCAAGTTCTGCAAGAACACATACATTCCTCCAACCATGCCCTTATGGACCTTGCTTTGTGAAGTGGAGCACAATCATGCTTGAACAGAAAAGGGCCTTCCCCAAATTGTTTTCCAAGAAGTTGGCAGAATATAGTTTGGGAAGCTGCATCATTAGGAGTTTCCTTCACTGGAGGAAAGTCCGACCCCAGAAAAAAAAAACTCATAGCATTATCCCTCCTCCACAAAACTTACAGTTGGCACAGTGCAATCAGGCAGGTAAAGTTCTCCTGGTATCTGCCAAACCCAGACGCAACCATTGGACTGCCAGACAGAGGACTGTGATTTGTCACTACACAAACCACATTTCCACTGCTCCAGAGTCAGCACCTCTTTACACCACTCCATCCAACACTTGGCTTTGTGCTTCTTGAACTTGATGTAAGGCTTGCATGCAGGTGTTCACCCATGCTATGAAGCACACAGCTTTTATGCTGATGTTAATGCCAAAGGAGGTTTGGAACTCTGCGGAACTGTTACGTACTATGTGCCTCTGCACTTGGTGACTCCGCTCTGTAGCTTTTCCTGGTCTGTCACTTGGTGGCTCATTTGCTGTGGTTCCTAAACGCTTCCATCTGGCAATGATATAACATATATAGCTGACTGGAATGTCCAGGTGGGAAGAAATTTCACCAAATGACTTATTGCAATGGCAGCATCCTATTGCAGTAGCACGCTGGAATTCAGCAAGCTCTTTAGATTGACCCATTCTTTCACAAATGCTTGTAATGGCAGACTGCATGGCTACGTGCTTGATTTTATACACCTGTGGCAATGATACTGAATGAAACACCTAAATTCAATGATTAAAAGGAGCGGTCCAATACTTTAATCCATATACTACATGTACTACGATACTCCAGCGATGTTCAAAACCTTTTACAGACTGAACCTGGAGTCGCACTGTTGCCCCAGGTGACACGGGCATTTTTTTTATGGAGAACATCAGAAATTTAGTTTACATCAAGTCTGTTCACTGACCTGTGCTGCAAATACTTAGAAAATTTGAATCTGTCTGAGAGTCCAGCAGATAGACTGTTTTTCTCTGCTTTGGAGTACAGGTTGGTAAAATGTACATCGCTGAACATGAAATAAAACTGCATCATGAGTCCCTATAATATTTTTATGATCTCAGCAATGTAAACTGTGTAGAATTCACAGTAGCCTTTGCTAAAAATAGAAAATCAAGATGAACAATGTGCAAACACACACACACACACACACACACTTTGTATTCTATGACAGTCACATCAACTAGTCATGCCAATTTGGCTAAGACTGATTTGACCTCAGCCGACATTAACAGATCACTGCGTGAACGTGAGCACATACGGCTCTGAGAGCAAAAAAGGGTGCCTCTGATGTACAGGTGTCAATTCCCCGCGTAAAACCAAAGCCCATCTGTTCCATTCATATCCAGTGGAAGCAGGTCACAGTCTCGGCTGATGATCACCGGGTGCTCAGGCCTCAAGATCAAGTAAGAATGCCAAATGTAACAGCTCGTGATATCGCCTCAGAGTAAACACCTACGTCAAGAGGCTGAAGAGTCCCAGGATTTATTAATGTTTGCACTTTCCTGTACTTGGTAATGCATTTAGCTGAAAGAGGAAGGAGATAAAAAGTTTATGAGGGATGTTTGCTCAGGCTCTTGAGTTTGTACATGTGGAAGGGTGATAAAAAAAAATGTCCTCCTGGATATGGTTTGAAGATAAGGCCTGGCAGGCAGCCAGCTCAGAGACAGCAAAAAAAAAAAAAAAAGCTTGTGATACTTTTCAGTCTCACATCCAAGGTAAACTCCCAAATGCTTCCAGCAGCAACAATCACAGCAAAGTAAACTGACTGCAGATCTGCCACACTTTCCTATTACTATTATAATACTTGATCCCCTTATCTGTGTAGAAAAAGTTGAGAAGGTGAAAGAAAACTATAACTGCTGACTGAAAACTACCTGCCCGTTAGCCGTGTTACTCATGTCAATGAGAGAGCTCTGTGCTCCAGTTACAGGGGGAGTTAAAAATAGGCCTCACTCAGTCACCACTTAGCCTGGCAATGTGGAGAACAGACTGTAAATGAGCGCAGTGAAGTGCTTGAATGGCAGCCCTTGTCGTTGGCTCTGTGGGCTTTGACGCACACAGTGAATGTAAAGCAGCAACACACACTAGTAACGACTGAGCAGTAAACACACTTATCATGCATGAAGGGTCTGTACGGGGCAGATAGGGACAACGGTTGCCCTGTTGCTCTGAAAGTTATACTCAGCTATACGGTTGCACTACTGTATTAGTGCATTAGTATTACGGCCTCTAAACTGAAGAGTCAAGATAAAACTTTACCTCGGCTCTTGCCTTGGAGGCACATCGCACGGATGAGAACGTGCAACAGTAGGTGACAGCTGATGAGCATCCAGAAGGGTGGGGGGAGGAAGCTTGTTACAGATTGACAAGCTTGTGGTGAAAATCTTTGGAGGTGAGGAAATGTCTAACACAGAGGGGTGAAGTGGGGGTGAAACAAACACTGCAAACAAATGCACGTCAGTTACAGTAGATGCTGCACTGACATTCTGGAGCTACTATCATATTTGCAAAGTCTATCACAAAAGCTCAATACAATGCTACTTCCGTATTATTTTTTTGCCCACAATGGTGGCACACGTGAACCCCCAGAGAGAAGATCAGGTCGTGTAACTACATTCATAAACTTTCTCCACTGTGTAGTCTATAGAATATAATTAGCTCCTGCTTCATGCATAACCCATTAGCGGGAAGATCAATACTCTTGCTCATTCTGCCTGCACTTCATTAGGCATAGCACGAGGCATCACTTCCACGGGGTTTGAAAAATGCCTTGGCAGAACCAGCAGCCTCCCTCCTAGTCAGCGCTGCACGTCTGCTTTAACGCACGCCTCAGCTTCAGAGGCAAACAGGAGCGCCTGTCTGACCCCGCCGGCCACAGAGACCTGAGTACATTAATGGGACACATAAAAGTGTAGACAGTCACAGTATTCACAGTCACATTTTTCCTGCCACGCTTAATGCCCCTGCTAATCATAGTTATTTTGGGGGGGGGCACTTAATGGTTCACAGGCAATGTGGGATGATAAAAAAAAAAAAAGACTGATTAGGCCTTTAATGTCTGATGCAATCAAAGCACTATGTGTGTTTTTGCCATTGTGTGCATGCAAGAGGTGAGAGGTCGTGCCAAGCTGGGACGCAAAGTTGCCTTGACTCACATTCCACACTGCAAGCTGGCCTAATGGCTACATACAGGGCTGATATCTGTACTGTGATGTGAAGCAGAATGCGTGCTTTCATACTATACTGCACCGTATGCTACACTAGTAGTCTCTGGAAAGCTGCAGCACAAATATGTGTAAATATGCAGCTATTTTTACCTGTTCTTGTTCACAGTGCATGGGCGTAGTGTGGTGGAAATGCTATTTTAAAAGCTTCTCCTCTCTGCCAAGAAGCTAATTAACACAGAATGCGTATTTTTTGACATAAATTGGTTACACTTACACACAATTAATACAATAAGCTTTCATTTACAATGCTCATATTTAAATACCTTTATTGTGAAAAGCTTGTTTCTTACAGATTTTATTGTTCTACATTTCCCACTTCTTAGTGAGTCATCTACTATACATATGTATGTTACCGTAACAAATAAAGCATATTTAAGATTTCTACTGTGGCGACAGACACATTTGTTAAAGTCTACGGGACTGGCATAATGACAGGCATCTGAAAGCGTGAGACAGGTGCTCAGATCTGTATTAGCGATGGTCTAAAAATATCACTTTAAGGGGACCCTGTAGTGCCAAAATGCTGATCCAGAGAAGCAATTTTTTTTTTTTTGCTTTTGTTTTCCTCTTTCATTCAGTTCTGCATATCTGTGTCCTGCCACTCCAGCTGCCACCACACCTCAACCCATGCCACATGAAGGCAGGCTTCCTGGGCAGCTGTTGTCACATTCCCTGTCACCCCCTGCGGAGAGTAAAACCTTTTCTCAGCCGCTGCAGACACAACAACGCCAACTCCTTGCCCCTTATTTCCCGAGCTGAGCTGACAGTTTTTCCCAGTATGAAACTTGACATTTGGGCTACGTCTGCATGCTTACTCGGGGGAGTGGGGTAGTAATGACAGCTGTGTCGCTGCCACTTCTGCACTTACCTAAACAATTGTTTATGTTGCATGTGCTTTTCTTAGACAGGTGTAGCATCTGACATTGACTTGCGTGGCGCTTCTTCTTCCCTGTCCCCTTTTGGGAACCTATTCATGTGATTTTCCAATCCAATCCATTGCAACATTATTGATGGGATATGACGGCTCTCCGGTTGGTCATCTCTCTAATTCTTGAACTCAGATTTTTAAAATATATAACTCGAATTCCAAAAAGGTTTGAACGCTGCATTAAATATAAATAAAAACACAATGCAATGATTTGAAAATCTCATAAACCAATGTTTCATTCCCAAAAGAACACAGAAAATATATCAAATGTTGAATGCGAGACATACTAGACTTTAAAGGCAACAATGTATCTCAAAAAAAGTTGGGACAAGGGCAACAAAAGGCTAAAAAAGTAAGTGGTACTAAAAAGAAACACCTGGAGGAGCAAGCTGCAACAAATTAAATTAGCTGGCAACAGGACAGTAATGTGATTGGGTATAAAAAGAGCACCTTAGAGAGGCAGAGTCTCTCAGAAGTAAAGATGGGCAGAGGTTTTGCAAACTGCCAGAGTCTACAAATTGTGGGGCCATTTCAGAATGTTCCTCAATATAAACCTGCAGAGACTCAATAGATTCCAAGAATCTGGAGGCAGAAGTCTTCAGATTCTTGAGAGGGACACAGCTGAAAACCAATATTGGATGTTTGTGATCTTTGAGTCCTCAGGCAGCACTGCATTGTAAATAGCCATGATTCTGTCATGGAAATCACTGCATAGTGTCAGGAACACTTCCAGAAATCACTGCCTGTGAACACAGTTGGCGGTGCCATCCACAAATGCAGGTTAAAGCTCTACCATGCAAAGAAGAAGCCAAATGTGAACATGATCCACAAATGCTGCCATCTTCTCTGGGCCAAAGCACCTTTAAAATGGACAGAAGCAAAGTGGAAAACTGTTCTGGGGTCAGATTAATCAAAATTTTTAATTCTTTTAGGAAATCATAGGCGCCATTTCCTCTGGACTAAAGAGGAGAGGGGCTATCTGTCTCATTATCAGCACCCAGTTAAAAAAGCCTGCATCTCTGATGGTATGGGGGTGCATTAGTGCCTATGGTACTGGCAACTTGCACATCTGGAAAGGAATCATCAATACTGAAAGGTATATACAGGTTTTGGAGCAACATATGCTCCTCTCCAGACCATGTCTTTTTTTTTTTTTTTTTTTCCAGAGAAGGCCTTGCATATTTCAGCAAGACATTCATAAACTGCATACTGCTGCTATTACAACAGCATGGCTTAATAGTAGAAGAGTCCGAGCATTGGACTGGCCTGCCTGCATTCTTTTCACCAATTGAAAACATTTGGTGAAGACGTTTACAGACTGTTGTTAAAAGAAAAGGGGATGCTACACAATGGTAAACATGGCCCTGTCCCAACTTTTTTGAGATTTGTTGCTGCCATCAAATTCAAAATGAGCTAGCATTTTTCATGAAACAGTAAAATGTCTCACTTTCAACATTTGATGTGTTTTCTATGTTCTTTTGTAAATAAAGTGTTTGGTTTTGAGATATGCAAATCATTATTTTCTGTTTTTCTTTATATTTTACACAGTGTCTCAACCTTTTGGGAATTGGGGTTGCACTCACCAAGATAGGAAGAGATCTGGAATGGGAGCTCTTGCTTTCTGGACAAAAGCAGGATCAGAGTGGCCACTTCAAGCACAAACAAATGTAGAAACGTGCAAGAAATGTGAATAAATGTGCATAAAATAACATTTCAGTACAAGAGTCATAAAAACTGGCATAATAAAACCTGTTTGCAATAAAACTTTGTGTTTCAAGGAATACATATTCAACTTTAAATTCTCCCCAAAAAAACCCCAAAAAACAAGATAACATTATTTTGAGAGTAAAATGTGATAGACATCTCCAGGGAAGACTGAAAACCCGCTAATAACATTCTGCACACATTCTCAGGGGGAGCTTCTCAATTTGCAGCACCCAGCACATTAGTGCAGGCAGAAATATGCTTATAGGAATGAGAAAACTCCAGGGCCTGTCACAGATAAGCTCTGCAACCCTGAATGATTTCATTAACACGGAGCAAGACAGATATTGCAAGTCAGGCTAAACCCACAGGCACATATCGGAGGGACTGTAACCTGCCACAGAGAGAAGATGAAAGTACGTGCATTCCCTCAGAAAGCTGTCCTCGTCACAAACTGAACACAGAAACTCAATCATGGCATCGTGTTTGGGGGAATGAAAGACATGGATAAACTTATGGAAGATGTTGATGCAGTACTTGTCACTGTGAAACCAACGTAAATGCAGCATCTTGTGCTTCACCCGGGCCATTGCAAAGAGGTTTGGCAAGTTAAAAGTTTGAGAGTAGATGGACACTGGCACAAGGCGACATCATCACAGAATACACGGTGGCGGAGGATACCCAAGATCGGAATGTAAAATGAATTTAGGAGAGCATTGACTACAGAGCTGGGTATGGCCTTGTATAAGGATCAATAAAACAAACTAATTGTTATTCACAGGTTATACTGCCCGATACTCAGTGATGCTAAAGCCAGCATGCTCATGGGAATAAAGCAAAGTGATACATTATAACCACTGAATTATTTAACTGCTGTGGAGAAAGTGGTACTGAAGCAGAGTTTTAATTGGACATAGAGTGAGAAGAAAGAGGTCTTGAGATACCGAGCAGAGGGAATACTCCCCATTCACAGATGCTGTACATCTCACATGACACACAGCTGGATCCCTCACTGGTAACGACTGACCCCTGAGGGCATAGCCCTAACAAATATTATTACTCATTAGCCAGCCATTGTATGCTGACAGACAGCTTCAAACAGAAATGGTTTCATACATAATAACCCTAACAAACTAATCCCATTAACTTGTGGGGTGGGGCTAAATTGTTCTAAAAGACACTCAGGAACATCATTTATCTGACATTAGCAGCACACTAATAACTGTTGTCACTCCCTGGGAATTTAAATAACAACTGCATGATTGTTGTCTTCTCTCTCCCATAGTCTTTAAATTCAATTCAATTCAATTGTATTTATATATTGCCTCTACGTGCTTTATATTGTCAGGAAAAAGACCCTTCAGACCCTAAAGTATTAGAGAGAAAACCCCGACAATCAGACGATCCCCTACCAGCAAGCACTTGGTGACTGTGGGAAGGAAGAACTCCGTTTTAACAGGAAGAGACCTCCGGCAGAACCGGGCTCACAGAGGGGCAGCCATTTGCCTTGACCAGTTGGTCTTGTCCTTTGCGCTACGTTTTGCTCTCTTTTCTTTCGCCTCAACTCACAACCAGTCAAGGCAGATGGCTGCTCCTCCCTGAGAGTTCTTCCTTCCTACCTGCACCAAGTGGTTGCTCGTAGGAGGTTGTTTGATTGTTAGGGGTTTTTTGCTCTGATATTACACACAAGTACTGCTTTGAGGTGACTGTTGTTGTGAATTAACGCTAATACGGATAAAACTGAATTGTATTGTAATCAAGTGGCTCTCCTGTGCTCTCAGTTTCACCGTGTGTATTTGTCTCTGGAAATTAAGCACTGGTTTTCCTATTGTGCAAATATCAGACTTTTATCAAGGAGAAAAGGGTTCCACAACCAGCTTAGTTAGGTTTAAGAAAGGGTTAATATATACAATTTTACAGTGTTAAGCCTTTAAGTAATCAGCTGAGGAAGCTTCATAATGATTTTGTTTTTGTTTTTTAAACCTGTTCACTTCTAGTGAACTTAAGAAATGCAGGCATTAACTTCTAAATATGATATTTTTTGATAAACCAGGATTAGCTTTAAGGAGTTCAATCAATGCCAGCAGAAAGACATTTAAACTTAGGGCCCATACATGTCGCAGACGTGCTGAACAGCCCCAGCCTTTGATAGTAGGGCAGCCCTCCTTTCAGCAGGGAATACTTTTTAAACAATTTAAAGGATTAGCCGGATTTGGCCGGGTGGCTAATAGTTCCAGAGCAGTTTAATCAGGACTTTAGCAATTATTCACACTGCTGAGAATGCACATGGTGGCAGTCGTGATGGGGGTGGTGTGCTGTGTAACATACTTTGAGAACAACAAAGTCTGCTGTTTACGTCAGTTCTGATCAAATGGGTAATGAACTAAGAGCAAGCAGGTCACAGAATTAGATCACTGCCATGCGCAGGTTGGATTAAGCATCCAAGATCCTAATTTGGAGTAAAGTGTCTCCAAGCGCTGACACGAAGGCTACGCTTTAGTTCATTTGGCCTGGTCCGTTGACATTAATAGTTTTACCTAAAAGGCTCTGGGATGCGGGCCACCTCTCAAGCTGGATAATATTTAATACCCTGCAAGACAAGAGGAAAAAGAAAGGGGAAATATCCTCACCCTGAAAGATGCATGGGAGAATCAAGGGCCTCTAAGTTACATTGCCAAGCCCCACTATCGTGGGTTGTTGTTGCTCACTGCTGTCCTCAAAATCTTTTTTGTTCTAACACAGCACATTTATAATGCAGTTTCCAGTGATAGCAGTGACAGATGTGGCACTAGAAAGCCGGGGCTTCGAGAGCGAGCGCAGCCCCGAAATAAGGTTTAAAAACACAGTTTTATTGAGAGAACAGCTCATGCAGAGGCTCTGGCACTGACAGGAACACCAAAACCGGTGGATACAAAGAGACAAAGAGATGATCAATTTTGCCGTTCTGCATGGGGTGGCTAAAGACACACTGAGTCCCTCTAAGGGTTCCAGCTTAAGATAGGCCTTAATTCATTTAAGCATAATTCTGTGGGCTTGCATGCTTGGTATATTTTCACAGACAAAAGGCTTTTTTCAGAAAGAAAAAGCAAACAAAAGCAGTTGAAAACTAGACGAAAATTCAGTGAGTTATAATGATTTTAATATGCACAGACCTACTGCTAACATAAGCATGCATTAGGAGATGTAGTTGTCTTATGATACTATGGCAGCCACATTGAAGCACAGGAATTAATGGCGAGGTAACGGCGTTAAGATATAGTTGATTACAACAGTGAAATATACCTTTGTCTGCTCTCTTGTATTCTCCCAGAGAGGTTGCCACAGCAGATTATTCCGCATTGGTAATTTGGCAGATATTTTACACTGGATGCCCTTCCTGACGCAATCCTCTGTGGTGAGAGGGGCTCGAGTCCCCATCTGAAATCGAACCAGGGACTTTTGGCTTGGAAGACGAATGTGTAAACCCCTACACCATCGGGGACATTACTTGGTTACAACAGTAAATATGTTTAATTTTAGTGTTTAGTTTGCAAAATAAAGAGAGTTCGGAAATGGTGGGCAGTGGACCTAACCACTGTGAGCTACATGAGGGGGAGCCCATCTTTCAAATTTAAAATATAATATTTTCCAATTATAAGAAAAGAATAGCTTTCACATTACATAGTTATAGATTTACGGTGATGCAGTGAGGAGGAAAAACTATTTTCACAGAGAAAGTGGGGCTAGATGTCCTTATCCCTCCTGTCATTTTTGCCGACGTTTGATAGAGCCAATCAAATTTCAGAGAGCCAATGTCACCCCAACCCCCAGCCTCACCCCTGCTAAGTATGCAGAGATACACTGCATACTGCTCAATAATACACAAATAGACAAATTGCCTGCTATCATGTGAAAATATAATGTGAAAATGTGCTGTACGTGGCTTTGTTTTTGTTTCAATGAAATGACATACTGAAGTTTCTGTAGCGTGCATCACCACTGAATTCCCTGAAGAACGCAGAAGAAGTAAAATATTTCCTCTGCACACAATCTAACTCAAGCTTCCAGTCCTTGTTTTTCAGTCAGAGAGTGAAGAGCTATGGCTACATCAGCTGTGCATGGATGAGGTATAAAAACTACAGATTTTTCTCCAGAAAAGAGAACAGAGGAAATCCACAGGCCAACTGTTCACCATTAGACAGCTCTGAGGACCGTCTCTGCTACAGATGTGGTCAACAACTTCCTTCCGTTAGATCAAGAGCAGCAATTCACTCCACTTCTTTTGATTTTCTGTCACATCATGTATAAAAATAGCAGAGCTGCATAAGTGTGACTCTTTTACTGGTTTGAGAAGACAACGGTAGCTAAATAAAATGATCCTGCATGAAAACCTCAAGCACAAATTGACTCTACAGCCCGACTGGGTTCAGCTGTGCTCTGACCTTTCAAACCAAGCCTCAGGTTTAAACTGTGGAAGAGATTTCTCACCAGACGACACACAGACAATGCATTAGGTAGAAATGAACCTAAAACAGAAGATGGTGGAGGCCTGAGGGCTCAATCCGTCAGCCCATTGTGAATTCAACCTCATTTTAAAACATCCTCACTGTAAAGCATGATGCTATTTGTTTAATCGACATTTGGCAAATGGAGAAAACAGTGACAGCGGTTCACTGGGGTGTACTTTCACTCTCTGCTTTCTAGCTACAGCTAAGAATATTGGTGGTGTTTAACAGCCAAACAAACCTGTCCAGACCAGCATAAAAACCACACCCAAAAGGGCTGTATTTGCCTATTCTTCACATTTACGTTTGAAGACTTCTGTACATTTTATCATGTTCTTCAGTAAACTTCCAGAGAGGTGTGAAATAAGAGCATGTGACAGACATGGCAGGATAAGGTTGTCCCCACATTGAACAACAAAGGGAACGTACAAAAAGCCTAACAGAGGCCAGTCTGGCTCTCACCCCCAGGACTGATGCTTCAAAGACAAGCGCGACCATTTGTATTTATAGAGTGCGGCTTTATATACATAACCACAATATTAACTTCAAATGCTGGTCATATGTGCCACGATTATCTCTTTACTTAAACCTGGATTAAATCTAGCATTACCTTTGTTCAGGCAGGCCACAAATTCAAGCTCAGCTGCAAGCTTGGCAGATCAGCTGATCTCAAAAGCCAGCCCTCATCAAGAGATGGCTCAGCCAAGGCGTTGTATGGACAAAAGTATTGTGCCGCATTACTGACTGTTTCATTCACTCCCTTTGCCACAGGTGTATAAAATCAAACACCTAGCCACGCAGTCTGCCTCTAAAAACACTTGCAAAAAAATAATGGGTTGCGCTAAAGAGCTCACTGAATTTGATCGAGGTACTGCAACAGGATGCCACCCTTTCAACAAGTCAGTTCATGAAATTTCTTCTCTCTCGGATAGTCAACAATCTAACACAAGTGGTGACGTTGCAAAGTGGAAGTGTTTAGGAACCACAGCAACTCAGCCACAAAGCGGCGGACCATGTAAAGTTACAGAGCGGGGCTGTTGAGCGCTGAGGCACGTAGTGTGAAAAGTCACCAACATGCGGCAGACTCAAAAACTGCAAAGATCCAAACCTCCTCTGACATTAACATCAGCACAAAACCTGTGCACCAGGAACTTCATGGATTGAGCTTGCATGGCTGAGCAGCTGCATGCAGGCCTTACATCACCAATGACAGCTCAATACTTTTGTCCATGCAGTGTATTGCGATAAATTCAGAACTGGAATGCATTTATACTACAATTTTAATGTAAAATGTGCATTACGGCCTGAACGAGAGCGGTGAAGAAGAAGAGAGTGCAGGCAGGGTGGAGTGGGTGGAGACAAGTGTCAGGGGTGCTTTGTAACAGGAGGATAGCAACAAGAGTGAAAAGGAAAAGTAGTGAGGCCTGCTATGATGTGTGGTTAGGAGATGGTGGCACTGACAAAAAGACAGGAGGCAGAGCTGGATGTGGCAGAGCTGAAGATGCTGCGCTTTTCGCTGGGAGTGACCAGGATGGACAGGATTAGACATGAGTACATCAGAGAGACAGCACAAGTTGAGAAGTTTGGAGACAAAGTCAGTGAGGCAAGGCTGAGATGGTTTGGACATGCGCAGAGGATATATTGGACAAATGATTTTGAGGATGGAGTTGCCAGGCAGGATGAGAAGAGGGAGACCACAGAGGAGATTCGTGGATGGAGGACCTGCAGACGGTTGGCGTGTCAGAAGAAGATCCAATTTATAAGGTGAGATCGAGGTGGATGATCTGCTGTGGCAACCCCTAACGGAATCAGCCAAAAGAAGAAGGAAGAGTTTGGATAATGCTTGTGAGTTTGCATGACCCTTAAGGTGCAGACACACAGCATTACAGCAGCAGCAGTAATATACTGCACTGCAAAGTAGGCATCTCACAATTTGCATTTATTGTGAAAACAATACAGGTTTCTAGGAGAATGTTGCATTACTATTAGCAAGCCTAATACACCCACACACAGAAAAACCAATCCTGTCCTTGTGGACCCACCATATATCAGCCATGTCTGTCAAGGGAAGGTATGTTCAGCTGTTGTATCTCCTCAGAGTAAGGCTGTTTGTTACTAAGGAGGTCAGGAGTCCAGTATAGATCCTTCACAGACTCTGAGACTCTGTACAGGGACCACAGAAGCAATTTCATCACTTTCTTTAGTCTGCTATTGTTATTTTGGTTGTAGAATATGGTCTGCGACCACTTCATGTGGCTGCTGCAGTATTATTAGCTGTGCAAAGACAAACGCTTCTACGCTGAAAACTAAAAGAATCCCAAGCTGCATCCTCATCGTCCCTCTGTCAGTGTTTGAGTATGGCTGAGCAGGAGACTGCTGGCACAGCTTCCTTGCACCAAAGCAGCGCGCCACCATCAGTACTGATGAGCAAAGAGAAGCCCAGACAATAAATGTTGGGTCATTTAATCTCATTCCTTCCCGTCCTTCCTGCTGCCACTTGACATCTAGGTTAAGATAATGCTGACCGATCCTCTTCCCTGGCAGTCCACCACAAGTCTTTTCGCAACTAACCACACAAACACAACATGTTAAGCTTCAAGTCAAGGCAGGCTTTCCTTATTTGGTCCATCAGTATTTTTTATTGATTATATAAGCGTGTTCAAATATATTAAAAAGCAAAAGTATCCTCTAAAATGCAATGCAAAACACAGTTTAATTCAGCTCAATCAATGCACTGTGCTTCTTTTTCATGTGGAAGTGTCTAAAGTTGTGGCAGAGTCTTAATTTCCCAATAAAAATCAGTTTGCAAAGGACCATTTGTCTCTAACAGGGTGAGAGCTTTGTTTGCAGATTCGCTTTGTTTTTCATAGAAGTATGAGCTTCCTAATCAGTAGCAGGAGGACGTTCCTAGACTTTCCAAGACTTCTAGCCTAAATTCTGACCTTGTGGGCATTTTGATATCTTTTTCAGTCCTTGTGTAGTCTATTAGAATTTGTTTAAATCAGAAAAATATATTAAAAGCCACAAAAAGGAGGGAGGAAGTGTCTAAGGTTTCCAGATCAATGTAGTTGGATGGAACACAGATTTTTTCTCGCCTCCCACTGCCGCTTGTGACTTTTTCTTTCTCCGTGTCTATTTAAAGTGCTTTTGGTTTCTCTGAAGCAGTAACTTTGTGGAGCCAAAAAAGTAAATTGCGCCTTGTGATCCTATAGTTGAGCTAAATGGATCCATGTGGGTTCAGTGCACAGCAGTGTGTGGGCGAAAAGTGCGGGAAAGTGCAGCGAGGTGCTCTTGGAGTTTGCTGTATACTTTTGCACCCTCCCACCAGCTGAACAAGCCGAAAGTCTCCTCTTGGGGAACATGTGGGATCAATTTAGACCTCCAGCCTCTCCCTCCTTGGGTGTCTCCACCCTGTTTCCCCTCCTGTTGTTTTGCCAGAGAGAGACCATGACTATTAATAAGCAGAAACAGAGCTTTGCATTTTAACACCCTCGGCTAGAGCGGCTTTCTGAGAGCAAGGCAGAGTCTGTAGTGAAGCAAGGCTCCCCGTACATGACCGTTCACTTCTAGGACAGAGATGGAGCTCAACAAATAGGTTCTGTTATTATGAGAGCATGTCTTCTGTCTGTGGAAATGAGCAGCTATAGCCAACAAAGCCAGCCATCACTAATCTGAATTGTAGCATGCAAAACTTGCACTGCTGTAGACCAATTCAGACATCAACGATCTTAAATTAAAGCCAGGGCAGAAATTTTATAGCTTATTTTAAATTATTCAAGTTGGTTTCGCTAGGATTATAAGACAGTCCTAGTAAAAAGATAGACAGATGGTGACTTTAAGGCTTCCATTATATATTCTTCGTGATTATCCAGAGATAATTATCTCATAACTCTGCAGGTCTTTGTAGCTCTACTAAGCTTTTAGTATTTTCAGCTCACCATTATGGTGTCTTGCCCAACAGTTTTACTGTGTGGTTCACTCTCACTGCTCCCGTCAGGACTGTTTCCACACACAGCAGGCAGCTGTTTAGTAAAACATTTTAAAACCATCCACTGTAAACTGCCTGTCCGGCACCAAGCAACCAGCCAAGAGGAGCATCAGGGTCTGGCGACGATGAAAACAGGGCGAGGAGCATAACGAACGCTGGATTTGCACAGACTAGGTGGATAGAAAAAAGGGTCCAAAATGAATTCCAATGTTGCAACTGCCTGCTCACAAGTATCCCATCATATCAGCTTAAAGATGACCGACTACATTGTGCCAAATGGCTTGTTTTTCTGGGGTTGGAGTCACTTAGTTACAGTGAAAAGAATGATTAATGCTTCAGCTTTCCAAGACTTTCTGGAGAATTCCATGTGTGGGAACGAGTGCATGAAGCAAGGTCCATGAAGGGGTGGTTGGATGAGTTTGGTGCAGAAGAACCTGACTGGCCGGCATAAAGCCTGACCTCTATCCCATCGGATAACTTTGGGATGAACAAGAATGGAGATTGGGACCTAGACCCTCTGTCTCCGACCTCACAAACGGGCAAAAATTTCCCCAGGCACACTCCAAAATCTTCTAGAAAGCCATCCCAGAAGAGTGAAAGCTGCTCTATCGGCAAAGGGGAGAGAAACTCCACATTAATGTCTATTGATTTAGAACAGGATGTCGTAAAAGCTCCTGCAAGTGGCCAAATAACAATGGAGTCCAGATGTAAGTTATAAAGTGATGATTAAGTGTCCTGTTCAAGAAGAAAGGCATAGCCAGTCCAACCAAGATGAGCTCACCTGCATCTATGTTCAATCTGATGTACGAAACTATCCAACAGATCAAAATCATAACAGGTGCAACAACCAGGTCAAGCTCAACCTCGCGGATTTGTTCAAGATTTAAAAAATCTAAAAAATTATTTTTGCATTGATACAAATGGCAAGAATGTGAATAATTTTCTGAAATCAGGAAAAAGGCATCATTTTAAAAAAAAATACATGGAGCCAATGAAGAGGAATCTAAGGCTATGTTCACACTGCAGGTCTTGATGCTCAATGCCGCTGTTTTGCTGAGACCTTATGTTCCCATTATAATTTAAATGCAGCTGCCATCAGACTCCAGTGGGAGCAGTCTATGGTCCTGAAGTGACCTGCAAGCGTAGGAGAAGACATGACGTCACACGTAGCACGCTGTGTTTACAGAAGTAACTACTGTATGGATGCTACACAAGTCAGCATGAGAGTAAAACCTCACTTTATTTCCACTGACTAGCTCCATCAACTGTGTTATGCTTGTTTTGTCCATTGCTTACATTTGATCTTGCCGCGTCTCGCCTCCTCCTGCGCAGAATGACGACGTCTGTCTCATTCCAGAGACGTAAAAGTCGGATGAAATGTGACGCGACCGTTCAGACTGAGGTCGCTTTGAAAAACGTTTCATACGTATCCGATTTGGGACCACATATGAAAGTGGCCTGAAAATGATTTGGAAAAAAAAAAAAAAAAATCAGATTTGCGTTGTTCAGATTGTCATGAAGAAGAAAAAATAAAACAGATATGGGTCACATATGGGCAAAAAAATAAAAAAATTGGATATGGGCCACTTTTGCCTAAAAGATGCTCTGTCGACACCAGAAAAGACCCACCAATTTTTAAAAAAATGTCTTTAGAAATCACTCATTTGTAATATTTGCAATCAGCAATGTACTTTATAGAACACTTTAGATTTTCTTTTAAATGGCTGACATATTCACCAAAATCAACATGACTATAATCACCTAATAGCAGCCAAAATATCAGAAACCGTTGTGGTTTTGCTTCTGCCACATATAGATGGAAAACAAAAAAAAAGCTGGTGGATTTAAATAGAAAATATCTCAGACTAGAGCACCATGACGGCATCAGAGAAACATTTCAAGGGAGTCTGACTCTTTATTAATCAAATTAGGACACTTGGTGCGCGAGGGGGGGGGAACATCACACAGGAGCATGACTATTTGTAAGAATAAATACTTCTCAGCAAATACAGCCCTTCATTCTGATTTAACTTTGTTATTGTAGAAAAACAAACCATTTTCAACTTACTCATCATGAAGCTGCTGCACCAGCTTTGAGGCGGTGTAGAGCTGTAGAAGCAAGAAATTGGCCAATCCGTAATAATAGTACAGGTCGGAAATGTGCCTTGTGGTAAACCATAAGCCGTAATAAGAATGAAAGTGAATCATAAATCACCACATGGACTAAAGAGATACTGTTAAAAGCTATTAGACTGTAATGTGCAGACAAAAGCTTTAGGTCATTTTTTTACTCTTTAAAGATTAATTCAAGGTCCCTGCTGTCACCTTAGCTACAGTTAGAGAGCAGATGTGACACAGCCCTGCACTGCACTTGTCAATCTCCAGGCTCTCACTCCAAGGTGCTGATGGATGAGGACCTACAGAGGAAATTACATTGTTATCTAATCACACAAAGCTAGCCACACTGCAGCGATCTGCTCGTGGTTTTATCCTCAGTGCAAAGAAAAAAAAATATACAGCAGTTATCTGAGCTGTAAGGTTTTTATGAATAGGCCAAGGGAATATTTAGGCCCTGGTGAGTCTGCACGTCTAGCAGCTGCTTTTTAAATCGTTGAGATTATCAAAGTTTCATCCTCTGTGTTACATGAGGACAAGATCGCTCCTTATCCACCGGGGCTAAGGGGCTGAAACCTAATGCAGTGACAGCATGTGAGGACAGAATAATTCAGTGAACATTTCTCTGAGTAGGACCCAGTGTGAGGTTGGGATTTGTAAAGAAGAGGAGCCCCTGTCCCGTGAGGTCAGGGCACCCAGCCATGATGCAGACAGGAGACATCAGGACAATTTTTTTTTTTTCAGTAGAAAGTAATGGAAGATGAACACCAGCGAGCTTGCCTTGAGAGTGGAAATTTGCTACGCTCGTGGGACTCATGGAATATTTTTTCAAAAGCTCACTAGGTTAACATGTGCAAACATGTCACAAAGTTTGTTTCTCACTGAGCTGTACATGAGAATGGAATCAGGGACGATGAGCTTCTCTGGTTTTTAGATTTGATAGATGCTTGTTCACGAACACAGAAACGGAAAGAGCCATTAGGCCAGTAATTTTTCCTTCTGAGAAATGATGTGCCCTTGTGACGGCTCAGACTTGGCAGTATGTCTTCAATCATGCATTTAAATAAACAAACTAAACCCAAATCAGTCCCAGTGTCATATGAGCAATATTTAAAACAGGCCGAGTGAGTCGATCTCCCACACTGAGCACAAACAAGACAAAACCAAGGGTTCATTTAACTACATCCAAACCCAGGATGCCTCAAAGCCACTAACGTCACACACAAGGAAGGCGAATGAGCTCTCATGGACACTAATACTAAGCAGTGAAACATTAATGATTACAAGCTTGTTTACTGAAGCCCTTAACAAAAAAGACAACAGCAGCTCAGCATTCACACTCACGCCCAGAATGAGGAGTAGGACCACCGCAAAAACACTGAATTATACTTTCAGAACTTCAATATTACACAGAAAATCTGAAAACACGACTAAGTCCGTTCATTTTCTTAACCGCTTGCCCAGTTTTGGGTCACAGGGGGACTGGCGCCTATTCCAGCTGTCCTGGGGCAAGGGGTGGGGTACACCCTGGACAGTTTGCCAGTCTACGCAAGGCTAACACAAAGACACAGACAACCATTCACACCCGTCATGAATGTCTTTGGACTGTGGGAGGAACGTGGAGCTCCCGGAGGGAGCCCACAAGGGCACAGGGAAAACATGCAAACACCACACCGAGAGGCTCCAGCCAGACGGCGCATTCGAACCCGGGACCTTCATACTGTGAGGCAGCAGTGCTAACCACTGCATCCCTGTGCCAACTGCTATATTACTTTCCACATAAAATTACTTCTACACAGTATAAAAAAGAAATAATTATTCCAGCATTTGTTTTTTAGATGAGGCTCCATTCACTGAATGACGCTTGAACATGCCTGAGCACTTACCTAGTACTAGAAGCAAGTCTTTCAACTTGGCAGCTATCTTGGATCGAACCCAGGCAGTTAGTTTGAAGCCCATATATGAAGGGGGAGAGAGCCATCAGTTTAATTTCAGTAATCACCGTGACGTTAAAACTGCACGTACAGAATCAACCAACAAACTCCAAATCAAAACTGCTTCAAGAGTCTGGCAATTTTGTGCCAAAATTTGGTGTTAAAAGTAGGGCGACCAGATGTCCCTCTTTATGTGGGACTGCACAGCATTTTTACGCCTTGTCCCCCAGTCTCACATCTTGAGACAAAGCCTCACATTGTGACTGGCTGTGCAGGACTTGCATTTTTCTGCAGTCTGGATGCAAAGAAAGCAGGGAAGGTTTTTATTATAGCAAAGTGAAGGTTAGTCTGTCTAATGTTATGCCAATCAGGTAGAGTTACAAGTCACCAGAAAGTCACAAAGATAATTAAGCAGCAATATACTCTGAGAAACAGAGTTTTTCCTCTCTTTTGCTAGAGTATTCAGCTTCGCACAAGGTAAAATATGATGTAGAGTGACAGACTAAGTGAGTGTGTGTCATAATTGGACAAAAAAAATTGCTAAAAGGACCAGACATAGCTCAAAAATGCATGCCAATGAATGACACATCCCTACAGAAACCCAAAGATGGTCACCAGACAGAACAGCAGCTTAAGTAGCACTGAAATAAAAAGGAATACAGGCCAATATGAGACTCTAAAAAACAAACTTAAGCTTCCTGACTGTATTTACTTAGAAAGAGTTGGAAAGTTGGAAGAAATGCCTATTTCTTAAGCAGCATCCACACAATAAAAAACTAGCTGTTATCAGTCAAATTCAGTGACAGAATAACCATTAGCCGTTTGAAGTGGGTGGGTCCTTTGAAAAAAACTAATCTCAACTCTGAGTTTGACCGAAGTGACGACCAATGGGAGCAAAAGACACTTTTGACTGACATACGCTCACCAGCCACTGAAGTAGGTATATCTCTTCAGCTGCTAATTAATGTAAATATCTAATCAGTCAATGCATTTTAGGCATGTAGATAAAGTCAAGACAACCTGCTGAAGATCAACCTGAGCATCAGAAAGGGGAGGAAAGACAATTTAAATGACTTTGAACGTGGCATGGCTGTTCTGAGTGTTTCAGAAACTGCTGATCTACTAGGATGTTTCAATACAACCATCTCTAGACAATTATCCAAAATAATGAGAAAATATCCAGTGAGCAGCAGTTCTCTCGGTCAAAATCCCTTGTTGACACCCGATTGCTTTGAGCTGAACCACATGCTAAAGACAAGGAATGCAGAAGAGCACCTCTGAATGCACAACATGTCAAACCTTGACGCAGCTGGGCTACAGCAGCAGACGAGCACACCTGGTGTCACTCCTGCCAGCTAAGAATAGGGAACTGAGGCTACAATTCGCTCACCAAACTTGGACAATAGAAGATTGGAAAAAGATTGTCTGGTGTGATGAGTTTCAATTCCTGCTGCGACATTTGGATGGTAGGATCAGAAACAGAATGAAAGTGTGAGTCCTGTCTAGTATTAATGGTTCGGGTAGGTGGTGGCGGTTATAACTGTGTGTGCGGATATTTTCTTAGCACACCTTGGGCCTCTTGGTACCAACTGAGCATCATTTAAACGCCACAGCCTACCAGAAGATTGTTGCTGACCAGGTCCATCCCTCTATAGCCTACCCAACTTCTGATAGCTGCTTCCAGCAGGACAGCGTGCCAATGTGACAAAGCTCAGATCATCTCAAACTGGTTTCTTGGACATGACAGTGAGTTCACTATACTCAAATCACCAGCGTTCAATAGAGGACTTCTGGGAAGTGGTGGAATGAAGATTTGCATAGTGGATGTGCAGCGGACAAATCTGTAGCAAGTGAGGGATGAAATCTTTCTCCAGCACCTTGTTGATCTGCGATAGAAGAATTAAGGCAGTTCTAAAGGCAAAAAAGTATCCAACCCAGAACTAGCAAGGCATAACTAATGAAGCGGCCAGTGAGTGTTGGACTAGGAGGCAAACACATTAGAAGGTTACCTACAAAACCAAAGTCTGGAATGTTCACTAGCTACAAAGAAAAAAAAGAGATGAAGAAATCGCTTTACATGCAGATGATGTCATACAATACAAGCAGACTTAAGCTAAACAAGACAAAGTGCCAGTACTGTGTAAATGAGGTACTGTGTTAAACCAGTTTACTGTAGTTTCTTCATCTTTTTACTGGCAAACAGCGGCTCCATGTGCTGAGCTGCTGTTTTCATTAAGCATTAAAGGTTTTCCATAGGCTACAGGCGTGTTCTAACAGGGTATCGTGGCTTAACTATCGTCTTTGCCACCTTTTCACAAGTCTGCACTCTCTCAACCACAACACATCAGAAAAACCTTTTAAAATCTTCACAAGAATCTCTGAACGGAGCACAAACGCAAACATTCAGCGGGATGTGAATGAAGTTGGATTCACTGAAACTGCAGTGAAAAGGAGGAAACATGTGGGAGCTGAAGATTAGATTCCCGGCAAGCCTGTTCTTGTGCGCAACCCCGGTCTCAGCCCAGTGATGTGCAGCCTCCGACTGCCACCACTGACCACCTCCCACATAACTCACCTCCACACAGCAAAATATGCTGAGCATAAGTCTTTTCCAGATGATCAATGATTGTTTCCACACATCTCCATGCCTCCTTTAACATGTTGACCATTAGGCTTGGAAACTAATGCTAACAGCTCTATTTCCATGGCAGGTTATCCTTTCGGCATATGGTTAAGGTCTGCGATTAGGCCATTCTGAAGAATTAATAAACAGGGAAAAGCGTACAAAGCTGGGACAAATATAGAAAGAGTAGCATGACTAAACTTCCATACAATGGAATCTGTTTATACACAGATTAGGCTGGGATGAAATTATGATGCATGACTAAAATCTTAATTTATCATCAGTATTTTTGTGATGAGTTGTGGTCATGCTGTGGGGATGTATAAATAATTCTGTACTAACATGTTCTAATTCAGCCTCAGTGGGAAACACAAACTGTCAGGCATCACTAAGCCAAGCACAGTACCCACCATGGACACGGAGCTGTCCATATGACACCAAGTGGCCTGCTGGCAACAGCAAGACCTTTAGCACACTGTGGCCCAGGAATAAAAAAAGACTTGTGTTCCTGGCAATCTGCATCTACATGTGCACCGGGGACTGACATAGTCCTTTAGTTCTAACCCCTGATTGTCTTGCGGCTGCCTCGCCGCTACTTTTGCATCTTTATTTTGTGCTCCTTTGCACAAGGTTAGACTGAGCTCAAAATAATGGACTCTGTGTGTGTCTGAGAACGAGGAAGCATGGCCTAGTTTGGACGTGTACTACTCCCCAGGGTGGATCCATTATACACGACTCAATTCTTAGGGCCTTTTACTGGCAAATGAAGGAGCAATAAAGTAAGGTCTTAATCCTCACCCCTGAACCATCTGCTTAAAGTACAGACTGACATGAACCCCAGAAAAAGAAGGACTAATGATGCACTTATAAGATTTAGTGACAGCAAACATTTTGATTTCTATTTGCCAACATAATGGCTGAGCTGCAGATCTCATATTAAATCACAATACACTCACTCAGGATCAGGACTTGTAAATCAGACCATTTGCTTATGCAAAGGCCTAGACGGTGCACCAAGGAGCGCAGGGATTTTTAAAGATACAACCCAGCCTACTAGTGTAAACCCACAAACACCATATGTCTCCTTTATTCTCAGCCAAGGACCCGAGAGAGAGTGTGCAAGAGCACACAGGGCGCAGGTGGGACAAACCCTGCACACTGTGAAGACTGAAGAAAAAAAGAAGTCCACATCCTATACAGTTTTATGCAAAAAAAAAAAAAAAAAAGCAAACTGCCACCCATCAGATGTGTCTAAACTGAAATCACTCTTTGTGCCACTGAGCCAATCATGTATGCATGCTTCCTATCAGCAGCTGTAACATGTGGTGAAAGGGAAAGAATCCCACTCAGCAGTTGGCATCCTTTAGCAGATCCTCCACACAGGATGGAAACTGAGTGGTTCCCCAAAAATGATTTGCAGAGCCGCTCATGGGTGGGGGATGCTGCAGGTGTGAGGTGGAGTGTGATAAACCAGTGGGCTGAGGGGTGGATGATCTGGAGACACCACTCACTCTGCTGCTATCCCTGCATCCTGACAGCATCATCCCTGACTTCCAGATGTATCAGTGATCCTTGACAGACAAGGTGACAATACAGGCACCCTGACTGCAGCGGGATGCGGCTGAACCACTGCCACCTGCATGTCAGAACATGGGAATTGTGGGAATCTGATTTTACTGCCTGGCCACACTCCCCTTCATCACCGCCGCCTGCTGTGCCAGCGCAACCATTTTAATTGTATCAGCAACCGCCTCCGGTGTCTCTCTAAAGCGAAGCGTTTGCGGCCTAAACTGCGGTCCCTCTCCCCCCCCCCCACCCCCAGCGCCGCTGAACTTG
>VUQH01085680.1:0-14490 GCA_015106775.1 Etroplus canarensis | reverse complement strand
TTTCTACGTTATTTCTGGAGTGGGTGGAGACCAGTGTCAGGGGTGCTTTGTGACAGAAGGACAGCAGCAAGAGTGAAAGGGAAGGTTTATAAGACGGTAGCGAGACCTGCTATGATGTGTGGTTTGGAGACGGTGGTCAATGAATAAAAATAGGTTTTCAAACGATGGGGAGGTTCTGATGTGAAGGGGCAGTTTGTTACACAGTTTAGGAACATAAACGTCGTCTTCTTCTTCTTCTTCTTTCGGCTGCTCCCGTTAGGGGTCACCACAGCAGATCATCTGCCTCCATCTCACCCTGCCCCTTGCATCTTCTTCTGTCACACCAACCCTCCTTCACTACATCCACTGACCTGCTCTGTGGTCTTCCTCTTCTCCTCCTGCCTGGCAGCTCCATCCTCAACATTCTTTGTTGAATATTTCCACTATCCCTCCTCTGAACATGTCCAAACAATCTCAGCCTTGCCTCTCTGACTTTTTCTTCAAACTGCTTAAACTGAGCTGTCCCTCTGATGTGCTCTTTTCTAATCCTATCCATCCTGGTCACTCCCAGCGAAAATCTCAACATCTTCAAATCTGCCACTTTCAGCTAATCCTCAGAGCCACTGTCTCCAAACCATACATCATGCCATCTTTTAAACCTTCCTTTTCACTCATGCCGCTATCCTTCTGTTACAAAACACTCCCAACTCCACCCTGCCTGCGCCCTCTTCTTCACCTCTCTTCCGCACTGTCCATTGCTTTGGACAGTGTTACCATCTCCAAATTAGAGCACAAGGATGTCAAACTCATTTGACATTGTGGGCAACATATAGAGCTTCTGATCTTAAGTAAGCCGGAACAGTAAAACTACAAAACTCTTTAAAAAAAAAAAAATTTTTTTTTCAGTGTTAGCAAGTTTAACTATAGATTTAACCACTGAGATGACTTAAGCACTGCTATAGCAAATCAAAGAACCTGTGAGCACAGCCATTTGGGCTTACAGTTTCTGTTAATTCACAGGAAAAGTCTTGCTTTTTCTTTTTACTGTGGATCCACTGCAAAAAATACAAACTTCTACAGTAAATAGTGAACAAACAGAAACTTTTCTGTTTCTTCATGGAATACTAACAATAAAAAAACCCAAATTCCCACCATTTAATGGTTTAACTCTTACTTTGGTGTATAACGAACTACAGTTGATGTTTTTTGTCAATAAGAAGGCTGTAAAACTGACAAAAATACAGTTAAAATCCAAATTTTATGCGTTCTTCTTTGCAAATTCCACATTTTCTGACACCAGATTGGACCCTTTGGTGGCCGGCTGTGGACCCTGGGCCATATGTTTGATATGCCTGTCAAAGCAGGGCAGTACCATTTTGTAAACCTCCACTTTCACTCTCTAAAGTACCTAAAGTAAACATAATCATGTAAGGCAGGTTGCAGAATCATATACATTATGATATTAGATAAGAATGATTGATTCATTAATGTGTATATCAATTTAATTCTGCAGCTCTTTATGATTTTAATTGCTTATATATTGCTGGGTTTGCAGTTTATCTGAAAAAGAATAGGTAACTAAACAAACAAACAACTTTATTCATGCCCTAGATAGGGAAATTCAGATCACCAACCCTCTTATTGTCAGAGTACACACACATACACACTTTCTGACATGCAGCATGCAGTGAGGGAGGCTGGTAAGTAAGGCTGCCCATTATAGGCGCCAATGAGCAATGTAGGGGGTTCGGTGCATTGCTCAAGGGCATCTCGGCAGTGCTTGGGGGGGGGGTGAGCTGACATCAGAGTTATTATAGTTTTGAATTTAATATTTAGTTTTTAATTTTCAGTTCGTTTTTAATTTTTGTTTTGGATTCAGTTTAGTTTCAGTTAGTTTCCAGAGTGGGTTTGCTCATTTCAGTTTAGTTTTTATTGTTTGAAAATGTTTAATTTTAGTTTAGTTTATATTAATTTCAATGTTAATTTTAGTTTTCCATATTATAATAATCAGGAAAACTACCTCGTCAGACAGGCTGACTGACCAAATTTAACCCAACTGACAAAGATTAGAACTAAGGACATTTCCTGTATGCTTTTATTTTGTTTTAGTTTCCTAAGCCCACAATGTTGTCTTAGTTAGTTTTGATTTTTTCCCAAAAAGTAGTTTTTATTTCAGTTAACCAAAATTATTTTTCTCACGTGGTTTTAGTTAACTAAATAACCTTGGCAGACATCTCTCCGGCCTCTGGTCCACCTCTACACATATGGGTCCAGGGCTAGATCTTGAAGTGGTGGGTCTTGGATGGCCACTGGGTAAAGGTCCGGGCGGGTCTTGAGCCGGCGGCCCTCAACAATCCTCCGGCTTCCAAGTGATTCCTCGGATGCAACGAGCCATTACCGCTTTAAAATAAATACTATGGAGTATAAAGTACAATATTTGCATCCAAAATATAGTAGAGTAGAAGCAGAATGTAGCATAACATAGAAACACTTAAGTCCAAGTACACTAAACTGTACTTCAATAAAGTATTTGGGTTAAAGTTACATTCCTAGGGGTCCTCTCATCCAATAGCATTGGGCATTGAAAGATAAAGAGGACTCTGGTACCTAAAATAGAGGGGAGGGAGGGAGTGGAAAGGGGCAGTGCCACCACATGCCCCCCCCCCTCCCCCCCTCTATAAACGCCCCTGGTCTCAGATGCCCAAACACGGATTTCATAGTAAAATGGTGCAGAATGAATGAATGAAGCTCACAGAGCAGTAAATATCCCGGCTGTGGTTAGACTGTGAAGTTAGGAACGAGTGCGCCCTCATGCGGCACAATCCGCGATTTCGGCTTCGAGCGAATGTTTTGGCTGTAGCGGGCCACCGTAATGTTTGGAGGAAACCGCTCGGGTTACGTTGCTTAGATTAATATCTGCTGTGCCGACTGTATTTTTAGTTTCATTTCCAGCAGCCGTCGTCGGGCAGGCAGCGGCGCGCAGAAAGTGTGTCGTGTCTTGTTTGCACCTCTCTAAAGTCTGAATTAACAACCAAAACGCCGTTTAGCAGCAGGAGACGCGGCGCTGCACTTTATTAACGGAGCGCCCGCTCAGCTCAGCTAATTAGCTAGCGTTAGTTCGCTTGCTCTTGCGCGATGTCGTTCAGGAGAACTCTGAAACTTATTTGCGGAGGTTCTGCCGTCCTGGTGTTCGCGGCCGCCGCCGCCGACTCCCGCGGATATTTCGGCGAGCGGGGCGGAGAGGCGGCCAGTCGGTGGTCGAGATTCGGCGTCCTGCAAGCTGCGCAGCCGGCGTGGACGCCTGCCAGCCACACGCCGAGCCCGACCGGACACTCCTGGGACTTCAACTGGGACAAGTGAGTTCGCGCTGTCTTAACGACACCGTGGTTGCCGGTGCCGTTATATTTCCTCCATTTCACGTCTCTGTAACGTCAGGTCAAGCTACTGTATGACGAACAGAAGCCGACGCCGTTTCTAGAATAAGTCGCGATTAAGGTGTGAGGAGTTTATGGATTTTGGGACGACTGGGTCGTCATTTCCTCATGCTGTGCTTTTGACAGAAACGTTAAAGTTGAGTTCTTCTCGCAGGGATTATTCAGAAGCAGCTGTGTTAACCCAGTTTTCCACCCCTCACCTTAACCATGTGAGACAAAGCCACTGCTAATCTGAAAATCGTTTGACCTCTGCCCAGGAGAGACCCATCTGCTCTGTCCAACGGGAAGAAGAAGAAGGAGAACGCCACGGAAACCGAAGACCCCAGCTCGGAGAAGGACAACAGCAAGCCGAAAGCTACGAGAAACATCCTCCTCATCAGACACTCCCAATACAACCTGAGCGGGAACACTGACAGGGAGAGGATCCTTACCCCTTTAGGTCACTATCGGCGAGGGCGGGGAATCGATACAGTATTGTATTGCAATATTTCTGTGCCAGTATTGTACTGATACTAGAGGTGTTATTCACCATAGACCCCACAACACAATATTTGACTGTCGCCACAGCGGATCATCTGCCTCCACCTCACTCTGTCCCTTGCATCCTCCTCCCTCACACCAACCCTCTGCATGTCCTCCTTCACTACATCCATCAATCTTCTCTGTGGTCTCCCTCTTCTCCTCCTGCCTGGCAGCTCCATCTTCAGCAGCCTTTGTCCAATATATCCACCATCCCTAAATATCCAGCCTTGAATCAGGTGTAATACTCTGCACTCGCCAAAATGATGTGTTCGCTAGGACATCATCGTTACAGGAAAAATGTGTCATAAGGTTTCTATCCTGTGAATATGAGACTTGTTTGTAACCCTTTCTTAATCATAAACGCCACAGAACCTCAGTTAATTTATTTAGCTGACCAAGAAATTTGTTTATCTACATATATATGAATGAAGTTTTTTTTAATCTCCCTGAAAAATTTCGTAAGTGAACCTGCTAAAATTTGACATATAATGTAGAACTTAATGCATTGATTTCCACACTTACTGTTCACAGTTGAAGTCCTGAGGTTCAGTTGTGCTCATGGTCACTTGGATGTAATAAGGATTAAAAAAAAACATCCATCCTGATAAACTTCTAGTGTCACACATTTATATACTTATATTCTGATTATGAGCAGCTGCAGGTGTCCACACAGCTGAGGGTGCTGCATAAAGCCTGTAAATCACACCAAACCTTCACACTCCCGGTTAGTTTAAGCCAGTAATGGGCATGCTTCTGGTTAGACTGTCACTTCACATCCAGGCTGTGGAGGTCAGTCTTGCACTACGTTCCCACTGCAGGCAAAAGTGGCCCAAATCCAATTTTTTTTTGTCTTTTTTTGCCCACATGTGACCCATATCTGCTTCGTTTTTTTAATCGCATTCAGGCCACTTCCATATGTGTTCCTAATCAGATGTTTCAGTCTAAATAGTCGTGTCACATTTCATCATTGAAGTGAGACAGACACCATGATTCTGCGCCAGAGACGCGGCAAGATCACATGTAAACAATGCACCAAACGAGCATGGCAGATAGCGCTGATGGAGCTAGTCAGTGGAAACTGACATGTGTAGCATCCATATTTACTTCTGTAAACACAGCGTGCCGCGCATTTAAATTATAATGTGAACGACCGCGCAAAAATATCGGATCTCAGCCAAAAAATTGGAATTGCCTGCAGTGGGAACGCGGTGTTAGCGTCTCCTGGTGGAGATGCACGCTGACAGGTTGCTCTCTGTGTGGTGTGATTCGATTTCAGTGCTGCTCCCATTAAGGGTCGCTCATCTGCCTCCACCCTTCTGCATGTCCACCTTCACTGCATCTCTCTGCCTCCTAACATGCCATTAGATTTCAGTGTAGTGTCCAGAATCCGTTAGCTGTTTGTTCTTTGCTGTGTCATGCACATAGATGTGCTAAATACTGTATATAAAAGATGGATGTAGCCACTGTGATGTCACTCAGCGGTTGTCACCTGAGCTGAGAACCCGTCCAAAATGATGCCCTGCTTTAGAATAATTTTATATATTTATTATTTATAAATATTTACAAAATGAACATCTTGTGTTCAATAATACCTGAGACCTGAACTCAACTGGAAGTAAGCAGTGGAGTTTTTTTCCAGCTGTCTTCTGTACAAAATGCACCTTCACCTGCTCCCATGTTTTATCCCCAAGGGGGCGCCACTGTAGATGACTCCACATTGATAATTTGGCAGAGGTTTTACACCGGAGGCCCTTCCTGATGAAGCACTCCATTGTGAGAGGGGCTTGTATCTTTATTTTGGGACCATAGGAGTCACCCCCTGCTGGCCATTAGAAAGAATGCAGGTTTGAGACACTAACGCTTTGACCTCAGTTTTCAGACCTAGAAGCGTCGTCCATCTTTGATGGGGTTTTTCCTACATGAAGAAACTTTAGCCAGTGCCAAATGAAAATCACAAGCACCAAAAAGGAATAAAAATGTCTGATATCAAAATATTATTGAACAAGAACCACATAAACTTAATTGCAATTTCTTTGACTTCCAGCAGTCAAAAATGACTGACTAGGGTGGCCTTTAGTAGACTGTCTGAAGATTTGTGACTTCTTGTTGCTTTCGCTGAAAGACCCCCTTTCCAAAATGGGATTTGGTGTTCATGTGAGCACCGCTCCTTTTAAAGTCTCTCATGGTCTCAGCTGCATTTGAAGGCAGAGTGGCTGTTCCCACTTGCCGGCAGATTGGAAACCGTATATGTAGTGTGACCCTGAGAGTTAAGGGGGCTCAAAGGAGAGTAGTGCAGCAGCTTGATGGCTCTGTGCTGGTACTAAATACCCAATGTTACCCACGAGTAAATATGGTTTGTCTTCTTCTCCTGCAGCGTCAGGCATGAAACCTCAGAGCTGGCTCAGGAGGAACTGGCTGTGGGCGGCCGGCGGAGCGTTCGTCACCATCCACCTGGCCACGTGGATAATGCAGAAAGCGATGAAGAGCACGGTCCGCTCTGAGGCTGCTCTCAAACAGAAAACTGTCGAGGGGGGAGCGGACTGACTTTTATTCAGATCCGTGGACTGGTGGAAGGACAGAAACCAGCATGCAGAGGACTGTGACTGCATTCACAGACAAACACTGTGCTGTGTCCTCATAATTCAGAAAATGAAGTGGTGAAACACAAATGCAGTAAAGAAACTACTTTGTTGCACAGCTTGTGAGGCTTCTTTTGCTTTAGGTTAAATGGTTGTTAGTGATTGAGCTATGATCTATGGTAAATATACTGTCATACGATGAAAAGATCAGATTTAAACTTCATTTTTCACATTCACCAGCTGACAGGAAGTACAGTCAGATTCTAATTATTAATGTACACATGTGTCTCTGAATAAAGTGAAATGACCTGATGAAGACAGACTTATTCATGTTAACATATTTACATCCCATCTTTCGCTGTTTTGTTTGGGGAGATTCTGTTTATTTCTCACTGCCAACAAGTGTTTAACTGGAGCAGAGATGTCATGAGTCGTGTACAGTCTGGGACAGACCAGTAAAACCACTTTCCCTTTGTTATCATGTAAATAATTATAACTACATTGTGAAAATATTCACATTTAATAAACAATACGCAGAAAATCCGCTATGGACAGAAGTGTTGGGCCACACCTCTTCTTCACTGAATTCAGCTGTTTCATTCTGTCCCGCTGCCACACGTGCATAAAAGCTGAAAATGGGTCGTTCTAAAGAGCTCGCCGAATTCCAGCATGGTGCTGTAAATAAGAGGGCGCCGCTGCACAACGTCATTTTGTGAAATTTCGTCCCGGCCGTAGAGTTCACAATCGACTGTGGCGTTTTAGGAGCCACAGCAACTCAGCCACAAGGTGGCAGACCACTTAAAGTCACAACATCGGCACAAATACTGTGCACCAGGAGGTTCATGGCATGGGTTTCCATGGTGTCGAATGGAGTGGTGGAAATGTGTTCTGTCTAGTGACAAATCATCTGGCAGGCTGACTGATGAAACTGGGTTTGGTTTAATGTTACCTGCCTGACTGCATTGCGCCATTTGGTGAAGGAGGGATAATGCCTTGGGGTTGTTTTCCTGGGGTTAGCCTGAGCCTCTCAGTTCCAGTGAAGGGAAATGTTAATGCTTCAGCTTACTAAATCATTCTGGACAATTTGTTGCTTCCAGCTTTGAGGGAACTGACTGGCCTGCACAGAGCCCTGACCTCAACCCCATCCAACACCTTTGGGATGAACTAGAATGGACATTGTTCGTCAGGCCCTCTCATTGTAGCTGCAGTGGAGGAAACTAACTCCCTGTTGCTATGAATTTAGAATGGGACGTCATAAAAGCTCCTGGTAGGTGGCCCAATACTTTTGTCCATATAGTGTAAGTGGATTTCCGACATGTGATGTACAATACTGAAAGAAGCACTCCTCACACATTTCAAGTAATGTCAAAGTGCCCCAGTAGCTTAACCACCTCACTTTGCTGCGTTATGGCCTGGTGGTGGCGCCCTTGTTTTCTGCAGTTTCCACATCTTGCAAAGCCATCCTGTGGGCCGGATGAGACCCTCTGGTTTGCCCGTTCTGTGTATGTTTGCAACCCCTGATGGAGAGCCTGATTACTGTCAACAAGTCCTAACCCAGAGCAACCGTGTGTTTTTCAGACTTTACTGTTATGCTGGTGGCTCAGCCACAGGCATGTCAGCCCAGTGGTTCTGTGGGGTCTGCTCTTATGAGTCAAGAATGAACTGATCAGATTTTGAAGGTCATACATTGTTGGAACCTCAGAAAGCTCAGGTGAAAACAGTGAACATAATTTATTAAAACACACAGATTAAGTAATAAACTATTTGGAGGTGAGACTGATGAAGCAGCATACCAGATCAGAGTGCCAGCAAAGGTAGGAAGAACTCCTAAGGAGAGCCTGTTGCTGCCGTGGTTTAGGTCCTCCTGTCCCCTTAGAGGGAAAAGTCACTGCAAATCAAAGTGTGGCACGTGATCACCTCTAAGGAAACACTGTTTATCTGATGGGGGTGGTCCCACACTGAAGGCTTTGATGAGGCTTAAAAGAAACTGAATCATGTGCTGTGACCTGTAACGTCACAAGATCTCAATCCACTGGAGCACCTACAGTACCCCCCCCCAAAGTACTGGAACATCAAGGCCAGTGAATTAGTTTCTGCCGATGACTATGAAAAGATAGATTCAGGTTTTAGTCCATCTAGATATGTTAAACAATGAATAACATGAGACATTTTGTATTGAACCAGCCAGTTTTTCATGTGAGCATGAGAACTGGACCAGTTGTTTCACAAGCCTGGTTAGAACAAGTTCAAAAACACTGGGCAAAACCAGCACGCAGGTAGAGGCACTGAACCAGTCGTTTAAGTAAAAATGGTCACAGGAGTAGAGGAAAACCGCAAAACAACCACCACAGCTGTCATGATTCAGGCAAACGTGGCAACACAAACGAGGCTGGGTCGTACAGTCTGTAATTAGAGAGGGCAACTTAAATCGGCCCACAGAGAGGCACGGGACAGTCTAATAATAATCAATGCTACGTTTCCACTGCAGGCAAAAGTGGCCTGAATCCGATTTTTTTTTTTGCCCACATGTGACCCAGATCTGATTTGTCCATGACAGTCTGAACAGCCCAGATCTGATTTTTTTCAAATCAGATTCAGGCCACTTCCATATGCGCTCCTAAATTGGATACAAATTCAAAGTTCAGACCTCAGACTGAAAGGTCATGTCGCATTTCATCCGACTTTTCCGTCACTGAAGCTGGGCTTCAGCAGCAGCAGCAACAAGAGGCAGGGATCCGGGGTCTGAGCGGGGAGATGGGGTGGCTGGGGCTCAGGAGCTCAGGACCATCATCTAACCGGAAGGTTAGCAGTTTGATGCCTTGGAAGTGCCCTTGGGCAAGACACTAAACCTCTAATTCCACCCAGTGCATCTGTGAATGTGTGCATGATAGTTAAAGGCATAGAATAAAGCACTGTGTGAATGGGTAAATGAGGCTTGTAGTAAAAAGTGCTTTGAGTTCTCGGAGTACTTAACTGTTAGTACCAGTTCTTTTTACCAGTAACCATGAGAGACAAGCTAAGTGCATCGCACTTCGCAGGCAGTACACTCAGTGTGACTAGACTAGTTACCACTGAGACTAGCTGAACAGCCTGGCGATGATGGGATGCTGAGTCGGTCGTTTAAGGAGTGATGAGATGCGTGGAAGCAGGTGCGTCCGCCAGCTGCCGCTCCAAGCCCAGGTGAGGAGCTCGCAGACCAGGCTCCGAGAGAGGGAGAGAAAAGAGAGTGAGAGCGGAACTTGACCAGAACCCGGGCGCTGTGACAGGAACATCATGAACAAGCTTCCTTTGTCATCTGTTTGTATACAGGCAGCACATATAAGGGTTGTAACAGAAAGGCAACATATGATATATGTGGAGCTGCTGATTATGAATGTTAAGCTCCATGTACCGGTCGAGGCAGATGGTTGCCCCTCCCTGAGCCTAGTTCTGCCGGAGGTCTCTTCCTGTTAAAAGGGAGTTCTTCCTTCCCACGGTCACCAAGTGTTTGCTCATAGGAAATGGTCTGATTGTTGGGGTTTTCTCTCTAACAACATAGGGTCTTTGGAGCAGCAGTGGCTCTGTCCGCTGGGACTTGGATTGGGAACCAGAGAGTAACTGAGGGGATGCTGGTTCAAGACTCACCCAGTGCACCTGGAAAAAGCTGAAACAATGAAAAAGTTGCCGAGTGCTGGTTCAAGGCCCGTGTGGACCACTATATATGGAGGATGGACTGGAAGCTGGAGAAGTGATGGTTCACACCCTGAACGCTGCCGAGGTGCCCTTGAGCAAGGCACCGAACTCCCTATGTTGCTCCCCTGGTGCCTTCGTCGGCTGCCTTTCTTGCTCTGTCACCTCTCCATGCATGTCTACTGAGTTATGTGTGTGTATAATTCAAAACTGCATGAATAACATCAGCAGAGTGGAGGATCTGAAATTTCCCCATTGCCGGATAAATAAAGGGTTGTGTTTGTTTGTTTACCTTACAGTGTAAAGTGCCTTGAGGTGACTTTTGTTGTGAATTGGAGCTATATAAATAAAACTGAATTGAATTGAATGCACAGTAAGTATCAGCTTCAGCTTGGCTCCCTTTAAAGTGAGAGGAGGTCTGGTCAAAAGTGCTGTTACGTTGAAAGTCACATTAAACCATAAAAGAAGCCTGATGTGTCGGTCATTTACCAGTAAACGCCTTTACACTCTGTTTCTGCAGGAACCTAAGAGGAAAAACAAACTTTTGTAGTGTTTGATTTCTCCAGCAGATTCTGAAACAGGAAATAATCTTCTGCTTTCTTTAAAAAGAGTCAGTTGCATTTATCTTTGGGAAATACTTCTTGAATTGATGAATGTTTGTGAGATGGAAACAATCATCATCACAGCCTTATTAAATTGAAGAGGCCCTGGTGTCTCATAAGAAATCAATGTTGCCCAAAGTCCCTCTGAGCCCCTGGAAGCTGGAAATACTTGAAACAACTGGACTGTAACTCACCTTACGGAGGGTGAGAGAGGAATGGAAAACATTTTTCATCTCTAAGTACTTGGAAATCCACCCACGAAATCTGGAGTATAACTCTGTTTTCTGCAGGTCTGGTTGCGGATGGAGGTCCACGCTCTCTGATCAGCTCAGTTATGTAGAAGAAATCATCACCAGATTCCCATTAATTGCATCGTACTGGAAGACAGAGACCTGTACTCAGAAGTCTCCTTGAGTCAGCCTCTCCCTGTTAAGAGTCCAAACCTCCTTAAGCTGGAGGCTTAAGCTGCAGTACTGCAAGTTGCCAAAAAGCAGAGTTCTGGTGTGACAAGAGGAGAACCGGTGCGTTTTAAGCTGAGGATTTGGTTTGCAGGCTGAATTCAGAGCAAATTTATTTGCTACTGCTGCGTGTCTTTAAATTACATTTGTGTCTCTTATTCCTCTCTTTTTTCTCTCCTCACCTCAGCCGTTCAAAGCAGATGGCTGCCCCTCCCTGAGCCTGGTTCTAATGGAGGTCTCTTCCTGTTAAAAGGGAGTTCTTCTTTCCCACCTTCACCAAATGCTGTTCATGAGGAATTGTCTGATTGTTGGGTTTTTCTCTCTAACACTGTAGGGTTACAGTGTAAAGCACCTTAAGACGACTTTTGTTGTGAATTACCCCAGTTAAAAAAAAAAAAAAATGGAATTGACAAGAATTATGTACCCCAAGGGGTCGCCACAGCATTGGTAATTTGGCAGAAGTTTTACGACCTGAAAGCTCAAAAAGACTTGAGGCATTTGCAATGCTCTGATCTTCCTGTAGGTGATGCTATCTGCTGTCTTTCCACTGCAGTTTGCCTCAGAGCTGAATTCTCTCTGCATTAAGTCATCAAAGCTAAACCAAAGAGAAACACTGAAAGCGTTTCTGCTGCCTTGTGAACACTAACGTCTGTGAGCTCCTTTCATCAAAGAGCCACAAATCTCCAGCAGTTGTTGCTAAAAAAAAATAAACTATGCCGTCTTCAGATTAACTGCATGCTTCATGTCACCACAGGAATGTAGGGAGTTCAAGAGTGACACAACTGGAGTGTAAGGATAGAGTGACACACTGCTGCCTGCATCTGCTGCACAAAAATCTCAGCTTCACTCGTTTACTATAATTAGGACCTAAAACTGTTATTTAACCCTCTGACGGACTGAGGGACGAAGCTCCGTCCAGCCTGCAGGACTCTAAGCCTGGCAGTCTTCAGATCAAATACTGCAGAACACTCTTTTGTAGAGGGGAGTGATCAGAGATCTAAATCACTGCTGCCCCCTGGGGATGTAATAAATCTGCTTTTTTTTTAGCTCTCTACAGGTATAATATACCACTTCATTAAATACACACCGCTAGTATCAGCTGGACCCCCTTTTGCCTTCAGAACTGCCTGAATTCTTTGTGGTATAAATTCAACAGTGTGCTGGAAACATTCCTCAGAGATTTTGTTCCATGTTGACATGATAACGTCACACAGTTGCTGCACATTTGTCAGCTGCACATCCACAATGAGAACACCCCCCCCAGAGGGGCTCCGTGGGACTAACGGGGCATGCCAACCTGCGGGAGTGTCTCTGTAGTGTAGTGGTTTGCACACATTTGCCTTACAGGTGAAAGGTTCCTGGTTCGATTCCAGCTGGGAACACAAGCCCCTCTCGCCACGGAGGCTTCGGGGGTTCGAGGCTGTGCTCTCCTGTATGCTTTGGTTGTAATGAGTGGTTATTTCAGTTACTGTTGCCTTGAAGTCAGTCTGGCCATTCTCCTCTGACCTCTTGTTTCTCCCAGAGAACTGCCGCTCACTTTTTCGGCTCATTCTGTGTAAAGCCTAGAGATAGCCGTGCAGGAAAATCCTAGCAGATCAATACTCAGTCCAACCTTTCTGGCATCAATAATCACATTCAAAGTCACCTAAATCACCTTTCTTCCCCATTTTGACGCTCGGTTTGAACTTCAGCAGGTTGTCTTGACCATGTGTACATGTCTAAATGCATGGACTTGCTGCCATCTGATTGTCTGATTAGACATTTGTGTTATCAGTTGAATGGGTATACCTAATGAAGTGGCTAAATCTAGGATAAAAACTGATTTATTGTGTTTTCTTGAGATCAAGTGAATCCTTTCCACATTTCCCTGAACAGAACTGATGATAATGAAGATCATATTCAGTGGTGAACAAAGACAGGGATATACCTGGAAAATTTATGTTTGCTTTAGTTCAAGAATGTAAACTTCCATATATTCTATATTTATCACATGTGAAGTTAAATATTTCAAGCCTTTTTTGTTTGATTTTGATGATTATGCTCATAGCTCATGACAATCAGAAATCCAGTATCTCAAATTATTAGAATATTTCATTCCGAGTTTGAGTACATTTCTGTTCAAACAGTATAAATACTGTTCATCTCTCGGTCTAGTTCAGTACACACAACCACAGTCATGAGGAAGAGTGTTGACATGATCATCAGCACTCTCCATAATGAGGGCAAGCCACAGAAGGTCATTGCTGAAAAGGCTTGCTGTTCGCTGAGTGCCATGTCAAAGTATATTAATGGGAAGATGAGTGGAAGGGAAAAGTGTGATAGGGAAAGGTGCACAAGCAACAGGAGCTTCAGCCTTGAGAGGACTGTCAAGAAAAGCTGACCAAAGAGCTTCATGTGGAGCACACTGAGGCTGGTGTCAGCGCATGAAGAGCCACCATGGGCAGTAATCTTCAGGAAAGGAGCTACAACTGTCACTTTCCTGATATCAACAACGTCAGAAGGGTCTTTCCTGGGCTAAGGAGGAAAGGAACTGGACTGCTCCTCAGTGGTCCAAAGTCCTCTTTTCAGATGAAAGTAAATTTTGCATTTGATTTGGAAATCAAGGTCTGCTGAAGTGGAGGAAGAGTGGAGAGACACAGAATCCAAGGTGGTTGAAGTCCAGTGTGAAGTTCCCACAGCCTGTGGTGATTTACGGTGCCATGTCCTCTGCTCGTGTTATTGGTCCACAGTATTTTATCAAGTCCAGCATCTACAGGTTTAGAGCACTTCATGCTTCCATTCACTGACAAGCTTTAGGAGATGCTGATTTCCTTTGCTTTACTTCTTGCTGACCATTTTATTAACATGTCTGATTGGAAACTCAGTTCATCTCACCTGAACCTCACACAGAATCTTCATCTTCTTCTTTCAGCTCCTCCCATTAGGAGTCAGCCACAGCCAATCATCTGCCTCCTTCTCACCCTATCCCCTGCATCCTCTTCCCTCACACCAACCCTCTGCATGTCCTCCTTCACTACATCCATCAATCTTCTCTGTGGTCTTCCTCTTCTCCTCCTGCCTGGCAGCTCCATCTTCAGCACCCTTTGTCCAATATATCCACCATCCCTCTTCTGAACATGTCCAAACCATCTCAACCTTGCTTCTCTGACTTTGTCTCCAAGCTTCTCAACATGAGCTGTCCCTCTGATGTACTCATCTCTAATCCTGTCCATCCTGGTCACTCCCAGGGACAATCTCAACATCTCCA
>VUQH01085673.1:16530-34110 GCA_015106775.1 Etroplus canarensis | reverse complement strand
GGAGAGACCTGAAAATGGCTGTCCACCAACGTTCACCATCCAACCTGACAGAACTGGAGAGGATCTGCAAGGAAGAATGGCAGAGGATCCCCAAATCCAGGTGTGAAAAACTTGTTGCATCATTCCCAAGAAGACTCATGGCTGTACTAGCTCAAAAGGTGCTTCTACTCAATACTGAGCACAGGGTCTGAATACTTATGACCATGTGATATTTCGCTTTTTCTTTTTTAATAAATTTGTAAAAATTTCTACATTTCTGGTTTTTTCTGTCAAGATGGGGTGCTGAGTGTACATTAATGAGAAATAAAATGAACTTTTTTGATTTTGGCAAATGGCTGCAATGACACAAAGAGTGAAAAATTTAAAGGGGTCTGAATACTTTCCGTACCCACTGTATAAAGTAAAATAACAGTTCTGGGCCCATAAATGAATTCAAAAGAACATAAGTAAACTCAAACTTGATCATAATGTAACAAACAGACTGAAAAGACCAAACTGATCTGCCGCTCCTTGTGGTGGGAAGGAGTGGAGAAGACCTGCCACCAGAGGAGGTTATATGCTTGCTGATCAGAGATACGAAGCAAGTTCAGCATACCCAGGATATCTTTCATTACCTGGCTTCACTTAACTTGACACTGGCGATCAGGATAAGCGGTCACATGAAAGTGGTTATCAACTTGATAACTCAACACAGAGTTTATCAATCCAGCTACAAGGGGTTGGCAGCATGTAACCAATCACAAACATGGATAAGTCTACTGGCAGCAGAGGGGCTGAGTTTATGAAAGGTGGTAAAACTAATGCACCTTTGGTCGCTCCTTTGTATTCTCCCCAAGGTGTCGTCACAGTGGATTAATCCACATTAGTAATTTAGAAGAGGTTTTATGCCAGATGCCTATCCTGGCTCAACCCTCCACAATGAGAGGGGCTTATGTTCCCACCTTGAGTTGAACCAGGGACCTTTAGCTCATAAGGCGTAGCCACTACACTATGGGGACACTGAAGGAAGATAAAACCAATATATGAGAATAATATGAAGAGGTTAAACACAGGATACGGACTGAAATGAACACAGCTACTGCAGATGAATCAGCAGTTTTAAGTGTGTGTAACAAGAAAAGTACTGCACAGCAGTATAATAAAAGTGTGTGCTTTAGGTGCTGGAAAAGATCAACTGTATTAATAAAGTTCAGTCATGTTGAAGCCACAAAGGGAATTCTGCAAAAATGCAGACTGTGTAAGTTAACAGAGTATCGTAGCTCTGTCGTTAAGACACAGGAGAATCTTGTGGATTATGATAGTTATTTAATTAAATTTATATTTAATTGTGCATCAGACAGTTTTAGTTGTACTTCTTTCAGCTGCAGCCACAGTGATGTTTTAAGTCTGACAGCAAATAAAGGAAAAAAAGCTTCAATTTTCTAGAGAATATAAAAACTGGACTTTGGAGCAAAGGTCATGTGGTCTGATGAGTTCAGATTTACCCTGTTCCAGAGAGATGGGCACATCAGAGGAAGAAGAGAAGCAGATGAAGTGAGGCAGCCATTATGTCTAGTGCCCACTGTACAAGCCCATGGGAGCAGTGTTATGATCTGGGGTTGATTCAATTGATCAGCAATGTTATGTACCCAAACATGAGGTCAGCTGACTACCTGAATATACTGAATGATCATATGATATGAACATGAGACGCCATTTTCACACGCGGATTGGTCCTCACTGATTCCAGACCTTAACCCCACTGAGGATCTCTGGGATAGAAATAAATGCTGTGACATTGTACAAGATTACTGAAAGAATGCCCCAGGGAACGCATGCTGTCACCAAAGCTAAAGGTGGCCCAACAAAACGTAGAGTGTGTATCTTATTTTATTGGAATAATGACATTTTGATATGCTGGTGGTAGTATCAAGTTAACATTACAGTCAGTAGGCTCTGCATGAAATATTATTTTTCATCACTAATAATTTAGTCTATGCTAGAGTTCCATATGGGTCGACTGATGAACCAAAAAATGCTATACCTAGAGCCATAACATAAGTTTTTGTTTGCTGTTGGTTGTATCACAAGTAATCCTATTGCCTCAAACTTCGCCTCATATCACAGAATCATAGTCCAAAAAACAGCATTTACTCTTGAATCTGTATATACACAAGTGGTTGAATCGTTATATCGTGCTCAGTTTCTGTTTTGGAAATACATTTTTAAGTTTAGTTTCATATTTCTTCCGTTTTTGTCTTCCCTGACTACAGACTGTTTCCCTATCAGGCCTGGAATCAGGGCATTTGATGTCACAGGAAGACTATGGAAGCCTTGCTGTTTTGTTCATGTCAACGTTATGCTGGCCCCAAAGGATACGCAACCCAAGGTAAAAATGTCACCAGGTACCACTGCCTTGCATTTAAATAATCCATGAGTAGAGCGTAAACTATAGATTTTCGTATGCAAGTGGGCCAACTGCTGCTGTACTGTCAGATAAAGAAAACAAAATGACAACTCACAAAGACTAGAAAGAGATAACGAGCAAAACGAGTACCGAGACTAAGTTTAGGCAGAGGAATGAAAGGGTCTACAAGCATTAGGGAGTTTTCAGGTATGTCAAAAAGTATGCTACAGAGAGTACACAACATTTCCCAACCAATATTTTTCCTCCAGTGGAGGTTTTTTAAACCACATCCCACTGTCTTTTTTCCCCACTTTTTCCCAGCTTCCTCTGCCATCCCCTCCCCTCCTCTTTCCTCCTTCTACATCATTGTTACCCTCCTCTCTGACATTGACCTTGGGAGAGTGGCTTCTGCTGCTCTGCAACTTAATGTACCACAGGCTTTAAGGTAAGCTCAGAAGAGACATGATATCATGGATCATATGAATTTATTGTCCACAAGTCTAATGTATGGGCCCTCCAGAGCCTCTAGTTTATCTGGACACATGTGTCACACAAGACCCATACTTTAAATGCTTGACACACAGCTTGTCATGACATGAGCAGAGGAGAATATATGATGGGCGGGGAGGGATGGAGAGGAAAAGCTGTCTGAAAATAGATTGTGAGAGGCTAGTAAGAGGCAGCTCTTGATGCAGCTCAGCATTTTGTGGCAGACTGGCAGGTGTCAAATCAAGTGCATGTCCATATAGCTCTCCCCAGCCACAAGTTGAGGACACTGGTAGATTCTGAAAATAATGAAGAATGTGTCTCTATTTTCTGTTGCACACACACTATATGGTTACATTAGTTATATATGATCTATTTTTGCTGTGGTGGCTTATATTAAAACATGGCGAAAGTTTCAAATAATGATGTCAGCCTGTGTACAAGTAATGTCTATGACTGAAAAGTGCAGGCTTCAGACTTATCTAAACGTTCAGTTTCAGAAAGTTCTTTTGCTCTTGGGTCTGGATGATGTCAGTGAGCCAAGACTGCTCTCCTAACTAAGAGGTCAAAGAGGCATTTTTTTCAATCTTCAGTAAATTTGGCACCGATATTTATATTATTTATATTTATATCATTTATTCAATCCACATTTCGAAAGATCTTCAGTTGGAAATTAGAGCTTTGAAACCATTCCCCTGTTGTGCCCAATACAAATTGATGATGGCAAAGTTGCTAAGCAGCAAGTGAGATCGTCATACCTCAGGAACTTTTTCATGAACCAATAGCTTTGCTTGTTGTTTGTTTAGTAATTACAATTATTTGCTTGTGATATGCATTCTTGCACATGGCAGAGTGTGTTAATTACCCGTAGAAATCAATAGTCCCGTAGGGCTGAAACGTTCTTTTCCACTTTCTGATAAACAACCCCAATTCCTAAAAGGTCAACGCGCCACATTACAATTATTTAATTCAATGCTTCCACATTTCATTATATAATCGCAATGTGGTGCTTTAAAGAGCCAAATTACATGATATTTTTGACATCAAATCGGCGACTGGAATATTTGGATTCTGATGTTTGTTGTTTGATGTGTATGAAGTTTGTCATTTGAGTTTAGTTTCTTGACTTCTGTGTTTTTTTGTATCATTCTCGCCTCCCTTCTGTGTCTTGTTTTTTGTCAGTTTCTTTGTCTCTGTGTATAGCTTTCTTTAGACACTTTATACTTTGTTAATAGTTGTCTCTTGAGTTTGGTTTTTAGTTTTACTCCCTGTCAGTAATTGTCCTCATTAGTTTCAGCTGCGTCTCATTACTCTCCACTTTCCTGATTGCCCTTGCGTATAAATAGTCCTGTCATTCCTTTGTTCATTGTCATGTTGTGTCATGTCTCTTACTGTGTGTGCTTCCTAGTTATATCCTTTGTTTCCTGTTTCTAATAACTTTTTGGTTTTGTGTTAAAAGGCTTTTTCAGCCTCAACAAAGACGGCTCGCTTTTTGACAAATTCGGTCTGTCTCTTGAGTGTGCATTTGGGTCCTGCTATGTCTACAGTCCGCACGGCTAGGCAAAATGAAATGTTTTCATTTCAAATATAATCAGCAGAAAGTATGGGGCAGGTTTAGCAACAATTTGGATGCTAATGTTGGTCCAATATTTACTGACCTTGGGTCCCTACTGACCCTGCAGAAAACTGAAATCCTTTTTGAAGCCTTTTTCTGGCTGACATTTGGCACTGGACAGCTAGCATACATTGGGTTTTTTTTGTTTGTTTGTTTTGATTTTTGTTTTTAGCTCGGACTCCATAAAATCAAGAGTGATTTAAACCTGTATTCTTTCTAATGGCTGTGAAGTGAAGAGTCCTGTGATTGCAAAAAGATTTCCAGTCCTATAGATGTCGAAAGGAAAAATAGCCCTTGGTCCTGACCTCAGTAAACACTCTCCTGATGAGTTTATGGGCTCATTTTAGATCATGTTGAATAAAACATGAAGTCCCTTTCTTGAATTTTTTTTTCATTTCTTCTATTTTGGTCATTCTAAATTTCAGAAAGGATGAGTAATCAGGGTATGCTCATTTGCTAACAACTTGTGATTGACGTGCAGTCTTAAAATCAGATCCAGCTTGAGTCTTTTAGTTTAGAAAAAAAAAACAGCAACAGCAAAAACGCTCATCTCAAGGCTTCAGAACAGGACTTCTCAAACCAAGCGGTGATGTCATAGTGGCTATGTTAAAAATTTCCAACTGTCAATAGTTTTTAGAGATTTCTTACAGACAGCTTGTCGTGGGAACAAGCCCAATGAGAACAGCGAGAGCGGATCTAAACCTGAGCTGAAACACATCAAAACAGAATTTAGAAAAACTTCATAGAGGTTTGATAACAGTGTCTTTGTGTGTTTCAGTGTGACCCCTTATCATTTGTTATAAGTATTTTAAAATACCGTTCAAGGCAGCTTTAAGGATGAGCAAAGTTGTTTACAATCAAACTCACAGGATATCTTTTCTTTTTGCACGTGTGGAGGTCAGCTGATACTATCTAAATCATTTGCAGTTGATATCCGCTCTTTCATTATGCAGCTCATTTGGAATCAATTAAAGGACTACAAGGGCAACTTTGTTTTTTTCCTTTTTGTGTATTCATAGATTTTCCAACCGTTTGAGGGCAATAAGAATCACAAGAGAATACGTGACATATAGATATGGGGAAAAATAGATGTTAAGCAGAATATTGACCCTTTTCTCCGGCTGTTGCAGAATATCTTTCTCCCTGCTGTGAAAACTGTCCATTCCAGTCACACCTGCACCTAAGGCATAAGCCCCTGAGGTGCAGCCACCAGGCTGATATTCAGACAGTGCAAACAAGTAGCTCTACACTGAATGAAAATATCCTAAACTTAGTTTGAACAAAACATTGGTTGTTGCTCCAAAAGCCAATATCTTTTAGTGCGGTGTAGGATGGTGCTTTCAGCAGACCGGTGCTTAATGTTTTGTTCAAACCAAGCATCATAATAAGGTACAAGTCTTAGGTTCTTAAATGGGAGCTAGCCACAGAGAGTATCATTAAATGTCTGCTGTTTTAGGTCATTCATTAGTGGTGTCCTGTTAATGGTGTTCAATCATTCATCTTAATGTGACAAAGACTAAGGAGCTGGTTGTCGACATGACAAAGACCAAAGCACCAGTGACCCCTTTTTCCATCCATGGTGTCTGTGTGGAGATGGTGGAGGACCACAAATATCTAGGTGTTCACACTGACAATAAACTGAACTTCATTAAACAGACTGAAGCCATCGAGAAGAATGGCCAGAGCTCTATTTCCTGTGCCATCTCAGATCCTTTAATATCTGCCGGATGATGCTCGGGATGTTTTATGAGTCTATGGTCGCCAGTGCCATCGTCTAGGCTATTGTGTGTTCTGGGACAGCAGAGTGCGAGTAGCGGACACCAGCTGACTCAACAAACTGAACTGCAAGCCCAGTAACGTCATGGCTGTGGAGCTGGACTTTCTGACAGTGGTGTCAGCAAGAAGGATGCTGTCAAAGTTAAGGAGACTACCGGACAATCCTTCACACTCTCGCCATGACGTGCTGGACAGACACAGAAGGACGTTCAGCAGCAGACTCATTCCACCACGATGCTCCACAGAACGCCACAGGAAATCCTTCCTAACTGTGGACATCAAACTTTACAACTCCTCATTATGACACCTGGGCTATTGTTACTTGCCTTACCTTATATACTGTTTATAGTATTGTTACTTTTAGATTATTTATGGTACTTCACACTTTGACACATAAAGGCAATATATTTAATCTTCTTCTCACTTCACTCTATTTATTTTTTTAACGTATATGCCATGCTGTGTACATACTGTAAATAGTATTCTCAACCTTGAACCACCTGTGCTACACACTGGACTTCCTTCACACACTGGACTGTCTGAATATAGGGTTTTTATATATTTTTTTCTTTCTTATCTGTATTTCTATCTTTTACACCTAAATTTATATATACACTCAAGGAGTGTCTGTAATGCATGTCAAAGTGTATTCTTTGGCAGCTTCGTTTAAGCTCTCAAGTATTTTTTTGGAAAGCCGCTGGTGCACAGCGAATCTTGTGCACCATGTCCTAGGTTTGTGCATCACAGGGAATGTGTGCTGGGGGATAATAGATTGAAAGGTTTACTTCATAAATATAATTTTAGATAAGCTTTGTTATCATTTCTACTGGTGCATTCTAATCTAACTGTAAAATGAATCAAAGTATGTCAGTCTTGCAGCTACCAGGCCCTGCTGCAAACTGCAAACAAGAATAAACAGCCAAAACTGAGCCAGATTTCAGAATTAAGCAAAAACATAACAGTTATGCAAAATATTTTAACAGCACTGACATGACACAGCTGCACATCAGGTGCACAAATTCAGCATGACACAAGAAGAAATAAAAATGCCAGTCATGCAACTACAAGCTTCCTTGAAACCCATCAGTCAAGAACATACAAGAAGCCTATTTACGTACAACTGACAACTTATCCAAATATGTGTAATATTTGAATGATGCACCAGTTTATAGTTACTGGTGACTACGTTGGTGGAAGGAAGTGGACCCAAAATGCAGACTAGCAGACTGAGGTGGTGAGAACTTAAAGCGAGCTCTTTATTAAGTTGATTTAAGTCCAAACAATACACAGTCCAACGGTGAAAATGATGGCTTGGAGCAAGGAGAAAACAAAACTTTACTTGATGAGAATTTAGCATAGCATGACATGACACAGAACTCCAAAACATGGCAGAAAGCCTCAAATCCTTAACACGCAGACTCAAACACTGACGGGCTGACAACACGACAAAGAGCTGAGGGAGGCAGGGGTATGAATACACACAGACTTAACAGCAAAGCAAACAAGAAGCAGGAGGGAGAGGAGCAAGGGCAGCACCAATCAAGGGCATTAGGTAAACACAATACAAGAGACAAGACTGATTACAAAATAAAACAGGAAACATCACTGAGAACATAGACATCAAGCAAACTTGACAAAAGACAGGAACACAGCAGGGAACATCTAAGGAACTAAATAACTAACATAGGCAAGACACACTGAAGTATAAACATAAGGATGCAATAATAGAATTAAACATAGGCAAGGCTCCAAAAGAGAATAAACACAAACAAGGGATGCAATGGCAAAACGTAAAAACTAAGAATCTCAAAACTGTAAAAGAAGCTCAGAAACTCAACAGCATAACAGAAACTCAAAAACATACAAAACCAAACTTCAAAAGCCCAGGACCATGGCATATTTAACTGCGATGCTTGGGGTTATCAGAAAAAATCATTATTTAGTATTGTTACTCATTTACCACAGCTTCTTAAGTCACAAATTTCTCTGAGAAATAACAGGAATATTGTTTAAAATGTTTGTGCATCTACTCTTTGCATTTGCAGAACTTTATTTTACCCTTCTTCATAAGGGCAATGCACATAGAAGAAGTAAAATTCAGTAAATAAAAACCCCCAAAGATCACAAAAGCGCTACACACATGAAACCAGTACAGCAAAGCAATGGGAAGGCACAGGAACATGAGACTGGTGAACTGACAACATGACAAAGACTTAAGGAGAAAACAGAGGCTAAATACACACAGCAAGTAGAAGGATAACATGATATAGATAATAACTAGTGTGATGTGGACAGGGAACACAGGAGGCACACAAAGGAAGCATGTGAGCAAAACACACTGTAGGGATTACAGCTATAAACCCGAATCAACACTCAAATGTCTCAAAGGACATTTTAAGAGAAATGTCTCTGCAACTGTTTCAGCAGTAAAAAAGCATGGCTGAAGATTTTCACCTTCTTCTCATTCCCAGAATAGACCATTTAAATGATTTAACTATAGTGTGCATCTTTTACACTATGGCACATTATGCTTTCTGTTAGCCCACGCATCATTAAAGCCATTTGAAAACATTCAATTGTCTCAAATCTGTGTCAGCTGAGCCCTTTTTAATGAGAAGTGTCTGTATGGGTGGTAAGTATAGCAGAACCACTTTTCATGCTCAAAAAATATGTTTTGCGTGTTTTCAAGCTCTATTATCACATCATGACATTAAATTTTGTCCAAAAAAAAAGAAAAGTATTTATATCTTCATGTAATAATTCCTTGTATAATCAGCAGTTAGTTGAGGGCAATATTTTGGGATTCAGTCTGATGACATTTAGATCTGAAGCCAGAATTAGACTGCAGCACTACCTTTTTTGTAATAGCACTTTAATATCAGGGATTTTTACATGAACATTGTCAAATCATGAATGCATTTATTTATAGCTCACTAAATGGAGAGACAAAAGTTGTAGTCAGTTTTGGTTTCTAAATCACAGGGTGTTTCAAAAAGATGCAGTATATTTTTTGATAGCAACATGGAACAATTACACAAAGTTATAAATGGTTATTTGTGGTCTATATATTCCCCGCCCTTTCATCTGGTAAATGTTTCAGTCATGGGCTGTTCGTGGTTTCAGAGATGTAGTGATTTCAAACTGGGTCACCTTGTACATCTTCATGATGTGCTGTGATGCATCTTCAGTGGGTCATAAAGGGTTTGGGGTCTTTCAGCATCGAACTCTCTCACCAAGGTAACCCAACCAGGGTTCATCAGGTCCCAGTTTGCATCACAGCAGCATCAAGCCAAGGATCTCTCCTCTTTAACCAAAGCTGTCTTGTAGCTTTTACTACAGCTTCAATGATTCAACAGATGGCTCCCCTGTTTTCTGCTTCGTTTTCTCTCTGCTTCATCAATGCTCTGCAGATAGAGCAACCCAGGAAGCCTTAGCAACCCACTTAAGTGGCATAAGAAGTGACTCGCCAACTTAGGCTTCGGCCCTCATCCACCAGACCTTCATACTATATGTTCTCCCAGGTCTTGACACCAGTGATAGCAACCATCAGCCAGTGCCTTTGGACAGCTGCCGAGGAGGTGCTGTAGAGTTCCTCTCCCCCCACAGTGAGGACAGGAAGGGGACTCTGACTTGCCCCATCAGTGAAGGTTGAAGGGAATTTGTAAGACTTCACAAGAGAAAATACAATGGGTTCGCCACAAGGTGCAAACCAACGCAGTTTCAAAAACAGACCAGATTACACTTTGTCAAAAAACATAATTTTAAAAAGTCATACAACCTCTGGAATAGATTTTTTTTAGACAGATGAAGCAAAAACCGACCTCACGAAGAATGACTGGAAAAAGTTCACGATTTAAAGGACATAACATCACATGTGCATGCATGCAGAAGTTTTTACTGATAATATGAAAAAAAGACAGAAGAAGTCAGATGAATCCTAAGGAGTGTAAACCTGTATTTTCTGCTCAGATTCAGCTGTCTGCAGCAGAGCTCATTGGATGGCACTTCACATTACTGGTGGATAATGGCCCAAAACATACTGCAAGCTTAACCTCAGAGTCATTTAAGTTGAAGTTAATATTAGCAAAGGTGGAGTCAGTCCCCTGATCCTGACTCATCCAGCAAGCATTTCATGGAAGACAAAACTACTAAAAAACACCCACAAACAGGCAACAAAAGAAGATAGTAGAAAAAATTAAAAAGAGATAAAACTGAGGTGAAACTGCTCTACAAAAGGATTATGAGAAACATATTCAAATAATAAGATTTTGATTGATTGTTAAATTTTCCAAGTGTACTTGATCACCTAAAAATAGGAGAGTGTGTATAAAAAAGGCTACAATTTCTTAATGATTTATGCAATCTATCAGTTCAACTCCTTCAATACCTTGTTGAATTTAACAAGGGGTTATATGTGAGCAAATACTGTGGAAAATTCCTCAAGTAGTGTTAAGCTAAGTTTCTTAGTGAGATCTTAAGTTTAGATAAAGTGTATATAAAGACAAGTAGCATAAACATCCTCCACTCTTTCACTGTAGTGACCATATGCAAAAAGAGAGAGAAGAGAGTGTAGCATAATTTCTAGTTTGTGCCTAAACCCAGAAAGCCGCCCCATTTTTAACAGCACCTAGGATTCCTGGGAGGTCTTTCCCTGATGTGCCAACTAGGCCCAACCCTGCTGAGGTTCCGAGATCAAGTGACATATCTTGTGCTCAGGGAGATGTGGCTAAAGCCATACAATATGAGTGTATTAAACATATTTAATATAACAGCAGTGACCTCATAATAGGGTAATACAGGTTAATGTTTCCAGCTATTTGGATATTATCACCATATTATGATGCAATCAATTATAGCAGCTTTCCCAACTATCTCCTTTGTTTGAAGGTAGTGATGGAAATATTTTACATTTAATCATGTGGTGTCACCCATATCACCCATCTAAACCTGTGATTGTATGTTCACTCAATCAGTAAACAAAGAAAATAATCATTCAAACTGACATGCATAAAAGAACTATTCATATTTTTCCAAAAAGTCCATTTTGGCCTACTCCAAAATAGAGAGTTAGAGTGGGAGTAACAATTCAAAGGGTTAAAACGATTTCCTTAATAAATTATACTGTATAATGTACCTGATATTTACATATAACTCTGTGACACTCCAGCACTGCAAAATTGCTTCCAATTTCCTCATTTTAAACTTAACGATTGTTCACTCAAACCTGTTGCATACTCAAGGAGTATAAATTGCACTGACAAAGTAGTCTCAAGACTTCTGTTTTCGCTGCATCACTTGATTTAAAATTTACTGAAGGTAAAATCCCCTGAGTATGGAAGACTGTTTCAGCGTGTCCCCTACATAAAGGTGGTGACACTTGATCTAGAAATGTATCAGTCCATCTATCCAAATTCCTACAATCAGGTGTTATCTCTCAATTGTACGGCTTCCTGGATGTTAATATTGTAATATATTTTTTAGCCATGGCCTCTTAGAAAAATCATTGCCACTGCATCTGTTGTGGGTACCATCAATTTACTTGATAAAAAGCATCACTGTGCTGCACCTTTTACTTCTGCCAAGTGTTTGTAATACTGCTTATCACAAAATTCTGTTAAATAGGCCAATATTTTGTTTCCAGTTGTTGTCTGTTGACCAACCACATGGCCAATAATGATATCCCTAAAGGGCCATTTGTTAGGTGTTATGTTTGTGATGTAATTGATGTGGTCTTTTGTCTACCACATTGGAATTCAATTCATTGAGCTTTCCAGGACCCCACTTTAAATTATTTGAAAAGGTTGGGTGCTTATCACTGGTATCTAGGAGGATCAGCATCTTAATTTTGCAGCTACTTCACGTCCTTAGCCGAGTTCAAAACTCATAACCGTGACAGCATGGTTGGCTTTTGCAAATTCCTCATATGAACTGTGTATTAGGGAAAGAGTGGTTTCCTCTACTTTGCCTACCTTATTACCTTTAGTACCTTATTACTGTGAGGCGCTGCAACACAGCTTGATATTGAATACTTAATTCCCCTGAAAGACTTTAAAGGTTTAATGCCTAATACTTTATGTTTCTTTTATTTAACATCAATGACTTCTCATCCCAGGTTGTTAGATGATGCTGTTTTGTCAGATGCCATCAGCACCTGCATGTAATGGTTCTTGTAACCGAATAGTTTTGAGTGTTGAGACACTAGCTTGAAAAATTAACTCCTTATTCCGCAAAAACTGGAGATATGGGGGAAACATGAAAACTGGAAAATATCAATATGCCCCGTAAATACACTTTGCTAGCTGCAGAGGAAAGGCTTAACATGTGAATTTTACATTTGAGCTGATCAAACAGTAATGACCATGTGGCCGATGTCCTTTAGAGCCTGTAACAAAGCCTGAAAAGCCTGATAACCCTAACTAGGATACAGACCCATTGTTTTCCAATACCTTTCCTCACAGCTGAATAAAGATGGAGGAGTGTGATGGATTATATCTGTCATCATGTTTTAGTAGGTCATTACATTATAAGTCTGTCTGATTTAACACCTGTCACTGAAATAATACAGGTGTATGCGGTGACAGCTCCTGTAATATAATCCGGTAGTTCGGATTTCATTCCGTATTTAAACATTTGATGAAATCGCAACTAATCACCGGGAAGAATAAAGCTAATGAACTAGAATAATTCAAATTTTGTGTGAGATGGACAGATGAACAAAGAGAAAAAGAGGAAACTTGGAAGCATATAATTGGATAAAAATCCAAAGAGACATTTTTATCGTCTAAAAATGCTTCACAAATACCAAATCTTGAAAGTAGAAAAAATAAGAAGACGACAAGCTTTCAGCACATGCTGACAATGACACTGCTTCCCTGCGGCTCTCATTTAGAAACTAGATGGATCAATGGTTAAGTGAAACGTAGACAGAATTGACAAACATGTCAAGTCACTTTTTCACAATTAAGCAAAGTGAGCTTGTTAATTGCAGCAGAAATCTAAGGACATAAAAGTCAGAGAGGTGATTTATTGTCCCACAATGTGCTGTAACACTGTGCAAGAATATTGCTTTGTCATTTACTTTATTGCTTAAGAATAACAGACTTTGTGATCTAGGTTATTCCCTGGTGGCTTTGTCCATTGGTTAGTGGCAAAAAGTGCCAAGAGAAAGCAATGCAATCAAAACTCTGGTGGAAGATAATGAGAAAATTTTAAAGTCAGAAATCTTATACATCCAGCAATACTTAATGGTGAGCTTGCACTCTCAGAAACAGGGGTACAGTAAAACGCAAACTCCACACAGAAGGGCCTAAGCTAGCCGGCTGTTGGATTTGAAGCCGGACCCACTTCCTGTGAAGCAAGGTCCTCAAGTTTTTTTTTTTTTCATATTACTGTATGTGTAGCTTTTACGTACATATACAGTAATGTGAAAAAGGTTTTGACAGGACTTCATGTTATCATGTTACAAACTAGGTACACAGATTTTCTGGTGTGCTTGGGATTATTGTCCTTTTGCTCAGCCCGGTTTCAGCCAAACTTTAGCTGTAAGACAGATAGCCTCACAGAGGCGCGTAGAATACTCTGGTATACAGAGGTGTTCAAGGACAACTCAATGGCTGCAAGGTCCCAGGTCCTTTGGCTGCAAAACAAGCCTAAACCATCACCCCTCCACCACCATGCTTGACAGTTGGTCTGAAAGTGTTTGTGCTGATATGCTGTGATGGTGCTGTGCATTGCGGCCAGACATCTCCACTTTGGGGCATTGTTCCAGAAGTGTTGTGGTTTGTTCAGATGCAACTTTGCAAACCTAAACTGTTCTGCAATGTTCTTTTTAGAGAGAGAACGTTTTCTCCTGGCAACCCTTTTAAATAAGACATACTTGATCTGTCTTTTTCTAGCTGTACTTTCATTAAATTAACATTTAACTTGGTAACTGAGGCCTGTAGAGTCTGACATGGTGAATTTTCTGGGACATTCACTCCTGGGAAGATTGTGACATTGTGTGCGCACACAGATACCTGAATGCTCCAGATCAGCAAGTTTCCAAAACATCTGCTTTTATAGAGGTGGTCACACAGGCTGATAATTAAACAAGTGCATTTGATCAGCAGCACCTGCTACTTATCTCTTCCATAATAATTAAGAGGGTAAGCATGTATTTGATTTCCACTAGACTGCACAGTGTATGTTCCAAAACAGTAACCGAAACATATATGCATTTTTTTCTTCTACATATTAAGGTTAATTATCAGGACATTATCAGACACTTTCTAAATAATAAATTAGGCAAAATATTAATTTTACACTAAGATTTTAATGTTTTGCTGCCTGTCTGGTTTCCAACCCGCTCAGACAAAGCTTTGAGTGGTCAGTAAGAAAAGGCTATATGAATGGCAGTCCATTTCTAAGTGTATGAATGCGTAATATAAATCATTATAATGCATTTTCAAATAATAATACTTAAATAATGTTACTTAATTTTTAAAAGGTGAGTATTAGTATTACCGCACTGAGATACAAATACTGACTAGAGGTTCATGATTGGTATCTGTAAGGTACAAATCACAAAGATACAAATATGTAACTTACTGTACCTCTGCAGATATAATAACATACCTTCTTTTATATGAGTGTTGCTAAATTTAAAATTAGCAGAGAGCTGACACAGATGAGTTAAATCCAAAGTAATATGATCCCAGGATGTGCCTTTATCCCCCATCAGTATGCAGGTAGTATGAGGGTTTCATGCCTCTGCTATGTCAGCACTACACACATCACATTCACATAAAAAAATCATATTTTCCATTTAAATGAAAAGTTGCCATTATGGATGCCATGAATTGATGACATTGCTACACAACCCTCAATATCTCATCAGAGATGTGTGTTCGTATGTGCACCCACATGAGTGTGCTCTCTGGCATGCAGGAGTATGTTTCTGTTATGCCCTCTGGGGAGTGATGGCCCTCCTAAAGCATCAGCTCTTCATTTGACAGTCATTACTCTTGGTCACTAGCAATATGAGAGGATGAGCGATTGAAAAAGAGAAGATGCTGTGAGGCCTCTTTCTCTGTTTGTACAAGTAAACATCAAAGGTCAACAGCAGTTTTCAAAACAACAAGCTGAGGGTGCAAAAATATGGGATTTATACATGTGATGCAATCATTTATCAGTTTACCTGAGGGAGCTAATTTATCATTTAATAAACATGACAGTTACTGAGGAGTGTGAAATTACAGGTAGTGTTCTGTTATTTTGCAGTGAATAAATGAAGTGATTTCTCAAGTGAGGTATGACTCCAACTGAGAGCTGAGATTAATAACAGATAAAGGAGTGGCAAGCACAGCTATGAAACAAAGTCTGTCAAAAAGGTGCCTTTTGTAATGAACTAAGGCACAGAGAGCAGCAATGTGGGCAGGGTGCCAAAATGAAAACACCCAGAAAATAACTAACTAATTTAAAAACATTTAAAAAAAACTATGTATTTTGGATGTTTTGTAATTTTTAGTTAGTCTGAAGGCAGAAACAAGGCTGTAATAAAGGTCAACAGCCACAACTGAACCAACAAGTCAGTTACGTGGTCAGTGCCTTGTGAAACAAGCTATTTATTAAGCCTAACCTAAACAGTTATTATTTAATTTTCGTGTTTCACAGCTGTAGCTACAGTAGCCATTCAGATCTGTAAAACTTCCATATATTGTTACTGTGACCAAGGAGTTCTAGATCAAGTGATACTTGGCAGTCAAACTAGGGTGGTGCCTGTATCATGAATTAAACATAACTTGAAAAATTTCTTCTTACCATAGTCTCTTTTATCCATGTCCACACACTGAGCAATTTGCTGGTCACTCACAAATTTGTAGCTAGTGCATGCTGACTACTTAGGCTATGTTCACACTGCAGGTCAAGTCCAATGTTTTGCTGAGATGCGATTATTTTACCTGGTTGTTCAACATTATAATTTAAATGCAACCACCATCAGATTCCAGTGTGAACAGTCTATGACCCTGAAGTGACATGCATGCGCAGACAAAGACACATTGTTCACGGAAGTAAATATGGATTCTACATGTCAGCGTATGTGTAAAACCTCACTTTCTTCCTACTGACTAGCCACATCAACTCTGTTCGTCACGCTTGTTTTGACCATTGTTTACATTTGATTTTGCTGTGTTTGGCCTCCTCCAACACAAAAATGTGACGTCTGTCTCACTTCAATGATGTAAAAGTCAAATGAAATGTGACATGACTGTTCAGACCGGGGTCGCATTGAAAACCATGGGATATGTGTTCGATTTAAGACCACAAATGAAAAACATTTGGATTTGTGCTGTTCAGACTGTCATAAAAATCAGATATATGGGCAAATAAAAGATTTGGGCCATTTTTGCCTGCAGTGTGAATGTGGCCTTATGTATTTACCACCCCTCATATCAGTCAGTGATCTCCCTTGATCCCATTGGTAGTTACCTCAAAGTTGAGAAAAGGTTAACTCGAACCCCACCCACTTACCACTGACTTTGGTCACTCCACTGCTGCTTTTCCTGTGTCTACTTTTGTGTAGTTTGTGGACTGATTCATATGTGAAGAATTCAGGATATATTTTTCTGTAAAAATCCAAACAATGTTATGAATGCTCGAGCTTAAGCTCTTTGCCCTAATGCCTCTCTTGCCAAGTGTCAACAGTAAGCAGCACTAAGTAGCCATAGGAGTCCAAACCTGTTTTACACTGCCCAGCAAATATTTGGACATTAAATAACATCTTTTCTCAAGTTTTAGTTCATGCATTCATTCATTTTCTTAATTGTCTTTTTAGTTTGGGGTCGCTGGCAGGGCAAGAGGTGGGGTGTACCCTGGACAGGTTCAACAATCACTCACAGGGGTAACATATAGAGACAGACAAGCATTAACACCTACAGTCACATTAGGATTGTTGGTGAGTAGCTGCCTTGTAATATAAAGCAGCATTGTGCTTGCGCCTTCTTCTTCTTCTTCTTCCTTCGGCTGCTCCCGTTAGGGGTCACCACAGCGGATCATCTGCCTCCATCTCATCCTATCCCTTGCATCCTCTTCCCTCACACCAACCCTCTGCATGTCCTCCTTCACTACATCCATCAATCTTCTTGAATCTTCTCTGTGGTCTTCCTCTCCTCCTCCTGCCTGGCAGCTCCATCCTCAACATCCTTTGTCCAATATATCCACTATCCCATACAGACCCATCTCTCTGTTGAACACAGACGTTAAAATATTAGCCAAGATTCTTGCCCGTAGATTAGAAATGGTTCCCCCAAAAATTATTTCACAAGACCAGACAGGCTTT
>VUQH01085672.1:0-15808 GCA_015106775.1 Etroplus canarensis | reverse complement strand
CAAGGTGACCAGGGGACGAATAAAAAGTGAAGCTGAATAAAAATAATCATTTTTAGGGGAAATAAACAAGACTTGTGTTTTAGTGAAATTCAGTTTGGATCAGTTTGGTGAATGACAGAAAATTGTGGGATGTGGGCTTTTTTCAGCTTCTGAAGGGGGGCATATGCCAGAAAAAAGTTGAAATCTAAATCCAGATATTAACATCACTCAGCTGTGGTAGTCCCAGAGGAGCGTTTTAGCACCAAATTGTTTGTTGCTTTGATTTTAAGACACATGACTTTACTATTATCTTCACAGCAGGAACAGGCAGATACTTTAATAATCTGGTAAACCTGAAAACTGTCTGTCTCCTGCCAAACAATGGACAAAGTTAAGGCATTTTCACACCATCTCTAGCCCTGAAGAAAAATGCAGCCATCTCATTTGTGCAAATACAGCCAGTCTGTAAACACAGTGGGGAGGCCAATTGAGGGAGCAACACCATCAACACAAGGTTATCCATGCAATGCAACATCAGCCAGTAAAGGACCTGCTTTGGCTGGTTCCCTACATGGAAACATACATTCTCTGTTTGTGGCATGAGCACACATTCTGTGTAACAAAGCACAAGTCATCCAATCAGAACAACAGTATGTCCCTATTCTTATGTATGACCTACAGGAGGTTTTCCACTTTGAAAGACCAGAAAGTCCTCATCAGGAGGTCAGGGGGAGTAGAGTTGGAGTTGTGAGGGGGATGGTGGTGGAAAAAACACACCTCAGTCTCAACCAAGATATTGGAGCCTTGCTTTTTCTTGATGTGTTCTTTCACTTTGACTAAATATTTAGTTAAGTTAAGACAATAAAACCACTTAGTTGGGGATTTGGAAAAGATTTTGGTTTCAAATAAAATGCACATTAAACAGGTCAGAAAATGGATTTTCTTTGCATGGGTGTGGACTTCTGCCTTGTGTAAAGGGGGTGACACCAGTACACAATTTGCATGTCATTATTAGCAAAGGTTAAAGGTTGCTTGATTTTAAAGTGTAAAAATGCCAAGAGCTGGTGCCACCCCCCTGTGCTGTTTTAACACTTTGCTGTAAAGGTTTGAATTCCTGCTTAGCCACAAACTTAACACACCCAGTAGAGACTCAAACTGAGGCAAAACAATGGTGAATATGATAATCTAACCTCAGCTCTCTGTGTAAATGTTATCAGTACAGTTAAGTTTGCAAGTTTACTTCAGCTTGCAGAATAACCTCAAAGACATCAGCTAGGATCTCACATGTAAGTTAAACAGCAAAGTCTGTGTACTTTCCTCTTCTCACAGTCGTCTACTTCAAAAATGTAGGAATCTTTGTGTGAAGCTGTATAAAAACCTGCTGTTCCTTCAAAACCTGGAGGCAAAAACCTAATTCTTATGCATGCAAATAAAAATGTTGAGAAATGTGTTGTGGCGATATGAAGGCTCTTTGATTTTACTGGCACTCAGCAGCCCAGGCGTGACATAACAGGTCAATCAGCATTTCTTGATAAATAGCATGTTAAATATGCCAACAATAATAAATGTGCCAGTGTGTGTGTTAAGTGACACATCTACATATAATTAAAAATGCTGCTGACTAAACAAGATAAGACAAGATCAATTCATGCAGCAATAAATCTTTTTAGTGAGACTGTTTAATCCTAAAACTATTTTCCTAATAATAAAACATTTAAAAACAAGCTAAGTGTATCTGTAAACCATTCCTTGAAAAGAGTGCTATTTAATACACTGTATATTGTCCACAAATTAATGACAAAGAAGCATTAACATACGTACGGCAACTGTACCAGGAAATTTGTTCAACTGAATTTGCCCTATTCTTAGATTAGTGTTTAAAACAAAGCAAAAATGTCAATGTTATGATGATTTTTACGTTAAATTAACAAAACATTTATGTTTTCAGTTACGGTTTCATTCTTGTTTTCTTTGTCCCTGCTTAAAGAGCCATAATTGTATTGCATGGTAGAGAAATTTCTTCATGGTTTTATGCTCTGGCTCCAATATACAAACCCCATTTCCAGAAAAGTAGGGATGTACCTTCGGTTGCTCCCTTATTTTCTCCCCAAGAGGTTGCCACAGCAGATTAATCTGCATTGGTAATTTGGCAGGTTTTTTGCTGTATGCCCTTCCTAACACAACCCTCCATGGTGAGAAAGGCTTGCTGTAAAGGAATCAAACCAGTGACCTTTTGCCATTTTCCAAAATACAATATAAAACAAAAATCTGTGATTTGTTAATTCAAATGAACCATTATTTAACTGACAGAAGTACAAGGAAAAGATTTTCAATAGTTTTACTGACCAAGTCAATTGAATTTCATAACTGTGCACCCCCGGCTGCCCCTTTGTATTTTCTGGAAAGATGTCACAACAGTGGATTAATCCCCATCAGTAAATTAGCAGTGGTTATTCACTTGATGTCCTTCCTGACACAAGCCTTGATGGTGGGAAAGGCTTGACCAGTTTACCAGTGTGTTATGTCACCTTTCATTTTAATAACTCTTTTTAATAGTTTTGGAAATGAGGAAACTAATGTTGTAGTTTTGCAAATTAAAATCTTGTCCATTCTTGCTTGATCCGACACTTCAGCTGCTTGTCCATCATCTGATTCTTCTCTTCATGATGTGCCACATATTTTCAATAGGATATAGATCTAAACTGGCAGCAGGCTGGTCAACACATGCACACACATGTCTAAAAAACCAAGCTGTTGTAGCCCATGCAGAACGAGGTCTGTCTTTGTCTTGCTGAAATAAACATTGAGATCCCAGGAAGAGACATCGCCTTGATGACAGCATACGCCTCTTTAAAATCCTAATATACACCTCAGAGTCAATTCACATACATGCAACTTAGCCATGGTGTGGGCACTGATGCGCCCCAATACCATCACCAGCTGTTGGATGTTGAACCTTTCAATGATGGCACTGAGAACCCCATGCCTGTTATTTAAAAAAAAATCCTGAAAACAAGCTGGAACGTGGACTGTGACCACAGCACACGATTCCACAGTCTTTCTGTCCATCTGAGATGAGCTCAGACCCAGAGAACTTGGTGGTGTTTCTGCATAGAGTTGATGTGTGGCCTCCTTATCTCCTAATGCAGTTTGAAGTGGCATTTCTGGATGATGAGATGGACTGTGCAAAGTGACAAAGGTTTTCCAAGTACTCCTAATCCCAGGTGGCTATATTTGTCACAGCTGCATGACGGTTTCTTAGGCAGTGACTTTAAAGACAATTCTCATAAATTCTGGCACAAATAGGTGAGCCATGATCCAACCATGCTTGCAAAGACTGAGCCTTTGATGGATGCTACTTTTATTCCTGGTCATGATACCTCACCTGCTCCCAGTCAGCCTGCTTAATGTAAAATCTTCAAAACCGATGTTATTTGAATATTCTGTGCACTTTTAAATCTTATTTTTACTCTATTCCAACTTTTGGTGTTTTGCAACCATCCAATTCTAAATTCGTATATATTTACAATTAAGCTGATCAGTAAAATTACTGAAACTCTTCTTGCTGCACTTTTGTCAGTTTAATAAAGGTTTACATGATTTAAAGCAACACAGATTTTTGTTTTAATTGCATTTTGGGAAATATCTGGACTTTTCTGGAAATGGGGTTCGTAGCTCAGTAAAGGGTATATACTGTAAGGTCACATGTTGCAGATTTCAAGAGAAAAGAAAGGCATTATCAAAACATTATGAAATATGCCAAAACATGCATGAGCAAGCCTATTTTTTATATTACTTATAGCTTTCTGAATGCTCGTTATCAAAAAGAAAAGGTGAGATTTTAAGCACTGAAGCATGCATTCACATCATGCATTGCGTGTTAAACAAACTGTTGTTGATATATGATTCTTAATGTATGTGGTGAAAGCAATAACTGTTCCTCTAAGCCTACAATAAAACAGCAATGTTAAGTAAACAATCAGCTAGCTAATTGAATGTAAATTTTGACACAGAATGAAAGTGATCATGGGACAGTAGCAATGTGGGTCAGTTTGCACATAATCCCTGACTGGACAGATGCTTATCCCAGGGAGTTCATTAGCTAATAGGTTTAAGTTATCCTCATGTTTGACAGTCTGTCTAACTTTCCTTTGTTGTGTTGATTAAAGCAAAACACTGAGTAAACAGGAACAGTCACAACTGTTACAAACATACAGCTCTGTTAAAGACTTTCGCATATTGAATTTAGATGTCTCACAGCCCAGCAAGCATGACCAAGCTGAATGACGGCAAATCAAAACAACTTGTGTTTGCATAACTGTGAGAAAGCACATGAGTGAGGGTGGAGGCAGATGAGTTTGACAAGTAAGCCTATTAGTTAAATTGCTAAGATCCACTGTGTCAATGAAAGTACGTAACAGGAGTGGAAGGGGTTACTGGATGTCAACATTGGAGAGATGGTGCTGAATCTTCACCTCACACAGCTGAGATTTGGAAAGCTTTCTTCTGATCACCACAGAGTTCTCTGCAATCCAATAAATCTTGAATTTTAACAAAATTATTCTGTATATTTAAATCCAGCCCCATATGCTAAATAGTCCTTCCCTATAATTCACTGACACAAGTACGAGTAGGTTTCAAGTCAGCCCTCCAACAGACAAGTGGTTGAAGATTTACCCATTCCACCCCTCCCTCTTCTTTACCTGGCCTGTCTGTGTCATCCGCTCATTGTCTGTGGTTTGCCATCTGCTTCATGGGAAACCACTAATGCACGTCTAGACCCCCTGGGAGCAATGTTCCACACCTGAGGTCAGTGACTCCCAGGACACCTGAGTGTGTTTGCTTTGTGCTATTGTTCAGAGCAGTCATGGTTTAAAAAGCTGCCATAATATCATCACCACAAACTTCAAAATAATTTTATGTTATTTTTTCATGTGAATTTAGATGTGGTTTGGGGCCCAAAAAGAACATACTATAATTACAAAATTAGGTATGTAACATGTCTGAATCACAACAAATAAAGTACAATCAAGCCAATAACAATAAATAGAATTTAAATAACACAGTTTATTGTCTCCTAAAAACCACAAAGGTTGCACATCATCTGGTTTCTAACCATCCCTTTATATTTTCCAATGACCTTGGGAATACGGACATTATTATTAATGCTCAAATGACACACAACAGGTGTGGTTAGGCTATCCACAAGGAATCCCTATGAGCCAAAAGCTCAGGCTTCAGAATGCTCTAAGTGCTCTGCTTCAGCTGTTTTTTTCCTACTCATGGATCTGTCTGATACCATAGAGAAGCGGTTTGCAAAGAAATTCAGATTAATGTGAGGGTGGGCATGAAAGGAGAGCAGATTAAACTGTTTTATTTGAGACAGCATAATAAAAATACTGTGAATCATGCAAAGACACTCTGGTAGAAGCCAAGAATAAATACACTCATGGACCACTTCATTAGGTACACTTTTCCAGTAGCAGGTTGGACCAACTTCTGCCTTCTGAACTGCCTTGATTCTTCATGGCATAGGTGCTGTAAACATTGCTCAGAGAATTTGGTCCATATGGACATGATGGCATCACACGGCTGCTGCAGATTTGTTGGCTGCACAACTATGATGCAAATCTCCCGGTTCACTACATCCCAAATTTACTCAATTGGATTGAGATCTGGTGACTGTGGAGACCATGTGAGTACAGTGAATTCATTGTCATGTTCAAGAAACCAGTTTGAGTTGATTTAAGTCTTGTGATATGCAGTGTTATCCTGCTGGAAGCAGCTATCAGTGGGTACACTGTGGTCATAAATGGATGGATGTGGTCAGCAACAATACTCAGGTAGGCTGTGATGTTTAAACAATGCTCAGTTGATACTAAGGGGCCCAAAATGTGCCAAGAAAATATCCCCACACATTACACCATCACTAAAATCGCTTTACCTTTTTTTCAGGAACTGACCGTTCATTCTCTGTTTGAAGTACAGTTTGTTTCAACAAGTTAATACTGCTACACTTACTATCTATCTGATAATGAGATACACCACTGACGATCATCCATTGTCTGCTTAAACTGCAATGCCCATGACGACACATATACTCGTGTGCAGACTGAACAGATTTGACATTATTGACTGGCATACATTTCTTTACCTTATATCTGCCTCACTCACCAGCCAATATTTTGCTTTTTAGCTACAGTATATCTTCCAAGTTATTAATGCAGGTTGTCATTTTAACTTACAGATTACATCACAGGCTCTCTGAGAAAACATGAAGGTCTATGATCAGTTTTGTCAACATATAGCTCAATGTGAAGAGGTATGGACAATGAAAGAGGATAAACTCATGTTTTGCAGTTACAATCTAGTGAGAAAAAAAAACTGGAAATGTCTTTCAGCCCTGCTCCTCAGTGTCCCCAGGTCAGATCCAGCCTGTGTGGGTGAGCAGCAATTGGAACTAGAAGAAGCAGCTTTTTTATTTCACACTTTCTTTTCACAAAAGCTGGCTTTACCCAGAATGCGACTCAGCCAGAGAATCTCCAGCTAATGAAGCCTTAAGGTGCTAGCCTCAAGGAGAGATGAGAAGCAGGATGCAGAGGTCTGTTCATCAGGTCATGTCTTTCTAAGTCCTCACCTCCAGACTTTATTTATTTTTCAAGCTTGCAAACTTCAGAAACAAATGATGCTGACTCAAGGAGCATCACTTGAGGCATTTTATCTTCACACAGCTCCCTCTGGAGAAGGTTTCATATGACTTTACCACATATTCAGCAGTACTTAATTTACTTTGACTTTGGAGTTTCGCTTTAGGACTAAACATCACACATTTTGGTTCAAATTATACATGCTAGTCTAACTGCAGTTCTATCTCTTCTCTTTCTTAATAGCATTCATTTACTTTTAAAGTTGTGGAAACAAGAAGTACAAGTGCATGATAATATGTCATATGCTATGTGGACAAAAGTATTGGGCCACCTACACATTACACTTACAGAAGATTTCATGACATCTCACTCTAAATCCATAGGTATTAATATGGAGTTTGTCTGCCCCTTGCAGCTATAACAGCTTGCACTCATTTGGGAAGGCTTTCTACAAGATTTTTGAGCTTAACTGTGGGAATGTTTCCCTATTCATCCAGAAGAGCATTTGTGAGGTCAGACACTGATGTTGGAAGAGAGAGCCTGGCTCGCAATCACCGTTCTGCATCACCCCAATGGTTTTCAGTGGGGTTGAGGTCAAGTGGCCGAGTGCAGGTCAGTCAAGTTCTCACACACCAAACTCCAATCATCCAATCATACTTTTATAGACCTTGCTTTTTGCACTGGGGCAGAGTCATACTGGAACTGAAAAAGGCCTTCCCAAACTGTTTTCACGAAGTTGGAAGCATAGAATTGTCCAAAATGTCTTGGTAATATGAAACATTAAGCTTTCACTTCACCAGAACAAAGGGGCCAGTGAAGGCCAGGCCCAGAAAAACAAAACATAGTATAAGATAAGAAAAACTTTATTTGTCACATACATATACCAAACTTATGGCATTTAGTGTATGTAGTGCTATCACTATGCCCCAACCCTGAAATTCTGATATACAGATATCTCTACTTCGTTTCTTCTATTGAGGTGCTAAAATATTATGCATTTTCAGAGCTCACTTTTATACTTTTAGAGTCTATTTATATATTATATTTCTTTGTTTCAATAATTGTGCTGCTTTTTTCTTTCTTTCTAATTCCAGAGAAAGTGTGGAACTCTGCAGTTATTGAGTCTGCAGAATCTGCTGATTTTTATGCATTATGCGCCTCAAAAGTTGTCAGTCCTGCTCCTTTAAGGGGTCTGCCACTTTATGGTCGAGGTACTTTTTCTTCTTCTTTCGGCTACTCCTAATGGGAGTAGCCGAAAGTCGATCATCTGCCTCCATCTCACCCTATCTCTTGCATCCTCTTCCCTCACCCCAACCCGCTTCATGTCCTCCCTCACTATGTCAATGTGTCTCTTCTTCTCCTGCCTGGCAGCTTCAACATTCTTTGTCCAGTATATCCACTATCCCTCCTCTGAACATGTCCAAACCATCTCAACCGTGTCCCTCTGACTTTGACTTCAAACTACTCAACCTGAGCTGTCCCTCTGATGTACTCATTTCTAATCCTGTCCATCCTGGTCACTCCCAGAGAAAAACTCTCAGCATCTTCAAATCTGCTACCTCCAGCTCCACCTCCAGTCTTTTTGTCAGTGCCACCGTCTCCAATCCATACATCACAGCAGGCTTCACTACAGCCTTGTAAACCTTCCCTTTCTCTCTTGATTCTGTCCTTCGCCCCTGGCACTCATCTTCACACACTCCACCCTGCCTGCACTCTTGTCTTCACCTCTCTTGTGCTCTGTCCTTTGCTTTGGATAGATGACCCAAACTCATCTACCTTCACTACCTTTGCTCCTTGCATCTTCACCATTCCACTTGCCTCACAATGGTGGCATCCTTTTGCAGTACCATGCTCTAATTCAGTGAACTATTTAGTATGACCCATTCTTTCACAAATCTTTGCTAAAGCAGACTATATGGTTAAGTACTTGATATTATAAACCTGTGGAAATGGAACTGATAGATGCATCTGAATGATTAGGAGATGTGGGCCAATGCTTTGTCTGTAGAATGTGTGCTTTGGTTCACTAAATAAGTTAGAGGTACTGGCACTGTTAGCCAGACAGTTGTGACTCAAGCCTGATCAGTATTTCTCATCAGCAGACACTGGAGAGAGTCTCCAATCAAGCACCATTCCCATCACTATTACATGAACATGCATAGAAAAAGTATGCTTCACCCATTTCTGCCATTAATAACACAAACTTTCTTCAGTTTGCAGTAAAAATTAATAACATAAAATATTATAAATTTGCAATATTTATAACATGAAATATTCTGTATAAAATGTTAGTAATAAACACACAGAGACACACCTAATACTCACACAGCACACATCCTAAGTCACTGCATGTTTAACTGTGAAACCCTAGAAGGGTATTTTTTTACAGAGTGTGCAAATGACACTGAAGGCTGAGGCTTAGACAGGGTGTGTGATGGGTGTGTGATGTGTGTGTGTGTGTGTGTGTGTGTGCGCGCGTGCACACACATACACACACACACATCACACACACACACACACACACACACACACACACACACACACACACACACACACACACACACACACACAGAGTTATTTCAGTTGGCAGGGATGGTGTGTATCTGGCAGAGTGGGAAAGTACTGAGAAAGGTAGTATCAGGTGAGACATATTAACGCCTTTTGTGTGAAACTGACGCTTCATCTGGTGTCAAACACAACTGAAAGTTTGCAGTGTTCTTCCAAAAGTTAGAGATTTAGTTGTTTTTTTAGGGGAAATAATTTGACCAAGTAGAAACGTTTGCTTCTATTTCTGTAACATGAGGATGGACAAAAAACAAAGAAGAAATATACTTAAGGTCTGGTTTCTGTTCTGTTTTCATAGCTCTAGTTTTTAGAGTTTTGATCTCAGTGTTGAATTTTTAAAAATTCATTTTTGCTTTCTGTATTAATGTAGTATATTGTTTTGTTATGCCTATAAAAAATATTTTCCCCCTTTGGATGTTTCACTCTTTTATTGCTTAAATGAAGTCATGGTCAATATAATTTGGCTTTTTTGAATAGAATTTGTAAACAAAGCGTCTTTCATGTCAAAGTGAAAACAGAGGTTTGCAATCTAATGTCAATTAATTAAATATATAAGGTAAAATAAATGTATAATCGATATAGTATTAATGTAACAGGGTCAAGATACACCTCAGCATTAATTATTGTTATAATTACACAAAATTACTTGGTGTTTAACAGTTCTGTACCAGCCTGAGAGATACTCCTTGTTCCATTATGCACTGTGTTGTTGGTTGTAGCCCCTCCTTTCTTGTTTTCTTCTTCATTGGTTATTTGTATATATTCGCTTTGCCCCCTTCCCTTTCCCGTTTTGAATGAATTCCTGTGCCTGGTCACTCACAAACTGAGTGACCAGGCAAGAAGAAACCTGGTGAGGGAGGCCACCAAGATACCTAAGACCATTCTAAAGGAGTTAAAAGCTTCAGTGGCTCAGATGGGAGAGACTGTACATACAACAACTGTTCCCCAGGTTCTTCATTGGTCGAAGCTGTATAGGGGAGCGGCAAAGAGAAAGTCACTGTTGAAAAAAGCTCATATGAAATCTTTCCTGGAATTTGCCCAAAAGCAAGTGGGAGACTTCAAGGTCAATTAGAAGAAGGTTCTTTGGTCTGATGTGATAAAAATTGAGCTTTTTGGACATTAGACTATACACTTCGTTTGGCGAACACCAAAGATCGCACATCACCACAAACACGCCATCCCCACTGTGAATCATGGTGGTGAGAGCATTATGATTCTGGGGATTCTTCTGTGCAGCAGGTCCCAGAAGGCTTGTAAAGGTAGAGGGGAACATGAATGCAGAAAACTATTGCAGAATCCCAGAGGATAATCTGACTCAGTCTGCAAGCAAACTAGTTTGGAGAAGATTTATTTTCCAGCAAGACAACGACCTGAAGCATAAAGCAAAGTACCTTTTTTAGGCACTGTAGATTCTTTGATTTCTGTTGGACTGGTGACCTGTCCAGAGTTTTCCTTACAGTGTTCCAACGTGCTTTAAAGTCACCTCCATCATTCCCATGGCACTTACACCCATCACAGTGAAGTGCTTTCAGAAGCTCGTCATGAGCCACATCAAGTCCCTGCCGCCACCCTTCATCTGGCCCTCATCCATCTGGACAATAAGGACTCATACGTGTGAATGCTGTTCATAGACTTCAGCTTAGCATTCAACACCATCATTTCTCAGCACTCAGGAAATCACGGAATGTCCGCTTCCCATGGAACATTGATAGATCCTCTGTGGGGATCGTCAAGACCACCAGTTCCCTCGGTGGTCACTTGGAGGACAACCTCTCCTGGTCCCTAAACACCAGCTCCATAGCCGAGAAATCCCAGCAGCATCTCTACTTTCTGCAAAGGCTGAGGAAAGCCCATCTCTCACCACCCATCCTCACTGTATTCTACTGTACAGAGGGACTATTGAGCGCATCCTGAGCAGCTATATTACTATCTGATGTGGTAACTGCATCTGTGCTGATCGCAGGACCCCTGCTGCGGATAGTGAGAACAGCTGACAAGATCAACAGTGTCTCTCTTCCCTCCGTCACAGACATTTACCACACATACTGCATTCGTAAAACCACCAGTATTGCGGCTGAGGTAAGAGGTACCGAAGAATTCAGGCCTTCACTGGAAGACTGCGCAACAGTTTCTTCCCACAAGCCATCAGACATCTCAACACTCAGAGACTGGACTATATTTGCTTATGTATGTGAGTGTGAGTGTGACTGGATCTGGGGCTTGCTGACCCCTGTCTCTAGGGTCATGGTTGATAGGGTGTGGCCCCTTCCTGCTTGTTGCTGCTGCCTCCCCGGGGACGTGGATTCTTGAGGTCTCTGGTCCCTCTCCCCCCGTACTGGGTTGGGTACGTGGCTGCCATTGGGACATGTGGCCTGAGTTCCTGCTCCCCTTGGGGGCTGCGGATGACCCGGGTCCACTGGACCTGCTTCTGTCTGACTTGCTTCTGGGTAGTGCTAAGTACAGTCTGTGACAAACACACACATACACATTCATACGCATTCATATCGTGTGTATGTTTGTATGATTGTATGTTTGTCTATCATATGTCTGTTTTTCTTTTTCAGTTGCAGTATGCTTATGAACACTGCTTTATTACAGATGCAGCGGTTGGTGGTCTAATGTGCACTCCTCTTCTCTTCTTTTTCTCTCTTTTCTTTCCCCTACCTGTCTGCTCTGGCAATAAATAAATAAAGAAAGAAATGTATCAACAAGAGAAGCCTATAGAGTTTATTGAGCTCCTTTTGGCAAATCAAATGTGTTTGGCACAACAGAGCATTCAGACCATGATTATGCTTGCTAATGCTGCCAGACAGGACAGGTTTAATAAAAGAAAAAAAAAAAAGGAACTGGACTATAAACGCTCACACACACACATACACATACACACTAACAAAACACCCAATGACTGCTGTGCATGTGTAAATTCTTTTTCAAATATTTATTCCTTAATATTTAATATTTATATTTCAACACTTACTACATACTTTCTTAAAATCACTTGCACTTTATTTCAAACCAAGACTGCATTATTGTCAGCGCTGCTTGTCATTGTCTTTTTTTGTCTTTATTTTTTTCATAAAATGTCCTCTATTGCACTGCTCATGTATGTTTGCACTAATGTGTTTATTAGTTGTACATATCGCACCATGGTCCTGGAGGAACATAATTTCATTTCATGCATCACCTGTACCTGCTTGAAATGACAATAAAGATCTACCTACCTACCTACCCTGCCTTTTGTTTTATAGCAGCCAGGATAGGCTCCAGCTCCCCATGACCCTGAGTTGGATAAGGGGAAGAAAATTGTTGGATGGAGGACTCCCTTTTCTATTTTAGAGTTATTCTAGAAACAAGGTTCAGTGTTGCAATCATGCGTTTTGGTTCATTTATTGATTTTTTTTTATTACTAGCTTTGGTAGTTCTAACTCCCTCTGTTTCCCAGTCTGTTCTTCCCTCTGTCTCGTCCTTCTGTCAGTGCCTGTGCTTCTGTTTCTGTTATCATATCTAGTGAGTGTCTTGCCTGTGTGTTTAGTATTTGCATTTTGGCCAAGTTCTGTTTTACTTTGAAGGTTAGTTTTCTTTTGTATCCTGTTTAAGTTCCTATTTCTGTCATTCCCTTAATGTTCTCACCTGTGTCTCAGTACTCTAACGTTTGTCACACCCCAATCAGCCCTCAGTATATAAGTATAGTCCTGTATTCTTTTTGTCTTTTGTCAAAGTGTTTGCATTTCTCCCCTCATGTACTCTCACTTTACTCTGACTCCTGGTGATTACTTTTGGTTTTGTTAATTCTCTTTTTGGATTTGCTCTTGGCCAAAATAAAAGGCTCATTTTTAGCAAGCTTTGTCTGCCTGGAGTGCTGCGTTTGGGCCCTTCACCTTTTACAGTATCACAATGCAATGCATGCAAATGAAAAGAAGATGATACCTTTTTGTTCTCTGATATTTAAAGAGTCAGACAGCTGTGCCCTGTTATTTTACTTATTTTGCATATCTGACTTTCATGACCTTCAACATGAGCTGCTAAAATGTAAGTATGCTGGGACATGTTATCAAATGTGCCAAGGACACTTGACACTCCTCTGTGTGTCAATGTATTTATTTCAGCATTTGTAAAGAGGGAAGAGATAAGACACTGACTGAATACTGTTACTACTTCTAATATAAAATATTAATGTATTAAAACTAACTAAACTAAACTAACTAACTAACTAAAATGACATTGTGAACTTAAGAAACTAAGTAAAATAAAATAAAAATATAACATCTTAACATCTTCTTCTGGCAAATACCATAAGCTGAAACTATCACTGAAACTAAAAAAACTAAACTAAAACTAAACATTTTCCAACAAAAGCATCTAAACTAAAAATGAGCAAACCCACTCTGGAAACTAATTGAAACTAAACTGAATTCAAAACAAAAACTCAAAATGAAATAAAAATAAAAACTAATCAGAAAATATAAAACTATAATAACTCTGCAGTACTGGGTTGGACACCCTTTTTTCTTCAGAATTGCCTTGATTCTTCATGGCATAGGTTTTAACGGGGTGCTGGAAACATTTCTCAGAGATTTTGGTTAATAATGGCATGATAGTGTCATGTAGTTGCTGCAGGTTCATCAGCTGCACATCCATGATGCAAATCTCCCATTCCATCATATCCCAAAGGTGCTATATTGGCTTGAGGTCTGGTGGCTGTAGAGGCCATTTGAGTACAGTGAACCCATTGACATGTTCAAGAAACCAGTTTGATATTTGAACTTTATGACATTATCCTACTGGAAGCAGCCATCTGAAGATGGGTACACTGTGGTCACAAGGAGATGGACCTGGTCAGCAAAACTACTCAGGTAGGCTGTTGCATTTAAACAATGCTTTACTGGTATTAACGGGCCCAAGGTATGGCAGTCTCTCCCACACCATTACACCACCTCCAGCAACCATTAATACATGGTAGGATAGATCTGTGCTCTCATGTTTATGCCAAATTCTGACCCTACCATCTAAATATCACAGCAGAAATTGAGATTCATCAGACAAGCAATGCTTTTCTGATCATCTTTGTATAATATTGGTAAGCCTGTGCAAAATATAGCCTCAGTTTCTAGTTCTTGTTGCTGACAGGGGTGGCACCTATTGTGGTCTTCTGCTGCTGTAACCCATCTGCTTCAAGGTTCAATGTGTTGCGCATTCAGAGATGCTCTTCTGCATACTTTGGTTTTAATGATTATTTCAGTTACTGATGTTTTCCTATCAGCTTGAAGCAATCTGTCCATTTTCCTCAGGCATTAACAGGACATTTTCTCCCAGACGTCACCTATGCTTGTGCTTGTGTTAACAAGCAGTTGAACAGGTACACCCAATGAAGTGGCTAGTGAGTGTAACTCATGATGGTTACAGGATCAGTTTTTTCTTGGTTGGCTTTAGAAGTGGACAAACTTATGTCTCGACAAAGTGCACTGCTCAGCAAAATGAAAGAATTCAGTTTATAACTATTTTTGTGAAGTATTCACTGGTTTTACAGTTGCATATAAAAAGAAAAAGACTGGATTTAAAAAAAAAATTCCAGTGAAGTACAGAAGAAGAAAGAAGCCTAAAGGCTTATTTGAAGGCAAACAGTCCAGTAGGAGCAGGAAAAAGACAAAGCCCACAAAACAGTCCAAAATATAATACGCAAGGGCCACAGCTGGAAACTAGAAGACTAAGCTAATGCTTGGAAAGCTTTACTGAAAGGAGTCAAGTTGATCTGGTTGCTGGGAGTAAAAGTCAGCGGTTATAAACACTGGGGAGGGTGACTGGCTAAAGGCCAACCTTGGGTGAGATTAATCAAGGTGGGGCATGCAATTATAAAGGAAGACAAACTAACAAAGACAGGATGTAAACCTAGCAGAAATACACAAAGACCAATGATAAAATAAAACAGAGAATGACTTGACAGGCACCCAACATCATGACACCACTACAGACAATACAGAAGCCAAGCAATAAATACAAATGTCATATAAATACACATATTTATAGAACATACAATACCAAATGTAGTCTAAAAAAAGTAAAATTCCTGAAAATTCTATTTGGTCAAAACATTTTGTCCCCTGACAATTCAATTCAATTCAATTTTATTTATATAGCGCCAGTTCACAGCAAAAGTCACCTCAAGGCGCTTCACAATGTAAGGTAAAGATACTACAGTGTTAGAGAGAAAACTCTAACAATCAGATGATCCCCTATGAGCAAGCACTCAGCGACCACGGGAAGGAAGAACTGCCTTTTAACAGGAAGAGACCTCCGGCAGAACAAACCAGCCACAGGGCCCACAAGCCAGTGTAGTCCTAGTGCCGGTCCCAAGCCCGGGTAAATGGTGAGGGTTGCGTCAGGAAGGGCATCCGGCATAAAAACTGTGCCAAATCAAATATGCGGATTCATAACACGACTTCCATACCGGATCGGTTGCGGCCCGGGTTAACAACGACCGCCTCCGGTGCCGTTAGCCAACAGGGTGCCGGTGGAAACTATGCTACTGTTGGCCGAAGACCAAGGAGGGGGAGGGGGGGGAAGCATGTCAGGAGGCAGAGAGAGAGAAGGAAAGGTAGGAGGGTGGAGGTGAGAGTAGG
>VUQH01085671.1:0-10179 GCA_015106775.1 Etroplus canarensis | reverse complement strand
TCAGAGCTCAGGACACAGGACCAACCTCAACCTCAGAGCTCAGGACACAGCACCAACCTCAACCTCAGCCTCAGAGCTCAGAGCTCAGGACACAGCACCAACACCAACCTCAACCTCAGAGCTCACGACACAGGACACACCTCAACCTCAGAGCTCAGGACACAGCACGAAGCTCAACCTCAACCTCAGAGCTCAGGAGACAGGACCAACCTCAACCTCAGTGCTCAGTACACAGGACCAACCTCAACCTCAGAGCTCAGGACACAGGACACAGGACCAACCTCAACCTCAGAGCTCAGTACACAGGACACAGGACCAACCTCAACCTCAGAGCTCAGAGCTCAGCACACAGCACCAAGCTCAACCTCAGAGCTCAGGACACAGGACCAACCTCAACCTCAGAGCTCAGGACACAGGACCAACCTCAACCTCAGAGCTCAGGACACAGCACCAACCTCAACCTCAGAGCTCAGGACACAGCACCAACACCAAGCTCAACCTCAGAGCTCAGGACACAGGACACAGGACCAACCTCAACCTCAGAGCTCAGAGCTCAGCACACAGCACCAAGCTCAACCTCAGAGCTCAGGACACAGGACCAACCTCAACCTCAGAGCTCAGGACACAGGACCAACCTCAACCTCAGAGCTCAGGACACAGGACACAGGACCAACCTCAACCTCAGAGCTCAGGACACAGCACCAACACCAAGCTCAACCTCAGAGCTCAGGACACAGGACACAGGACCAACCTCAACCTCAGAGCTCAGGACACAGGACCAACCTTAACCTCAGAGCTCAGGACACAGGACCAACCTCAACCTCAGAGCTCAGGACACAGGACCAACCTCAACCTCAGAGCTCACCCTGTGTGACCTTTGACTCTACAGTCTCATAAACAACCTCAGATCTTTTACTCGTCTCAGGTCTGAACCGTGTGTAAAGAGATCTGTAACGGACGGACAGACAACCCAAAAACATGATGCCTCCAGACGTCTGACAGCTTCTTCTTCTATTAGGCTCCTTTTAGGGGTCACCACAGAAGGTCATCTTATTATGGTCTTCCCATCTGAGACATGACGACATTAAGAGCTCCCAACATGATATAGTAACTGAATTCATCTTTGTTATCTATAAAATACAGCATGTACTTTTATGATTACATTTTTACTTTTTTCTATTTATTCACTCAATTTTATTTTTAGTTTTTCATTTCCTCTTTATTTATGTTCACTATTTATTTATAAATCTATGTATGTATGTATTTATTTATTTATTTTCACTTTAGCAATATAGAAATTGTTCATACTTGAAGCAGTTTTATATCATTTTTACATTTCAGACACAAAGAAAAAACATTCAAAAGTTCCAAAAATGATAAAAAGAAGGTGGAGTTACTTCAAAGAGAAAACATAAACACGTTTAAAAAATACAAAGTATAGCACCTATATAATGTATTTATTACACTTTAATGCAACATTTATCATAATATTTATACATTTTTACAAAGCTCAGCAAAACCAAATTAGAAAAAATCTGAATTTCAAACCAACCAAACAGCAAAACTGAATCCATCAAAATCTTCAGATATAATCATTTAATATTTAGCTTATTTCTGTTGACACAAACACAGTAGCTGTATAAATGTATATTTCCTGTCTTTAACTTATTTTTCATTTATACTATATTCTTATTTTTAGCCTTTAAATACAGGTTGCTCAGTGGCGTCGTGTGTTGTTGCAGTTACCTTGTGCAGCCACAGGGGCCGCCTGTGGTCGACACAACCGCTGGCACTGAGCCCCTCCTCAGCAGGGTGGGTGTGACTCTGGATGAGGCTCCGCCCTGTGGTGTCACAAACAGAAGCGAGAGTAGCAACTTCATCCCAAACCTGACAGAAATCTGATTTTCACCTCATTTCAAATAATTTCCTCACATTAAAACAGAGATTAAAACAGAGATTAAAGACGCAACACGTTAAAAGATTTTTAATGAATTATCTTTAGAGTTTAAGGAGTTTTAACTTTAATGAAATTCTGTATCCAAGTATTTTTATTATTTTTCAGACAGATAAACACTCAAACATACAATGTTGTCACCCCGTCCCTCCCCAAGATACCAGACCTTACAAGCGTTATTTTTAATTATTCTCTGACTTATTCATATATGTTTTCTCGAACCTGAAGGGAAAAAAAATGAAGAGAAAACAATTTAATACTGTATATTGAGAGTATAGACAACACTATACTCAAAGACCAATGGGTCACTGGGTAATGCACGTTCAACATAACAATCATGAATCAATATCACTGGCAGACAAATTGTGAACAAAATTTATAAATGGTTGCCAGGAAGCATAAAATGTTTCAACAGACCCTCTGATGGTAAACTTAATCTTTTCTAAGTGAATTTGGCTCATAACGTCTCTGAGCCACTGGCCAAATGTTGGAGGTCGAGCATCCTTCCATTTAGTGACAATAAAGTAATCCAGTCCAATCCAAACATACAATGGAATGCAATCAGTTGTGGATTGGCCTCCTAAGAGCCCGGACCTCAACATTACTGAAGCAGCGTGGGATCATTTTGACTGAACATCAACAGAACAAAAGGTAGCCAGGCTTCATTTTAAACAGGAAGAGACCTCTGGCAGAACCAGGCCCAGGGAAGGGCAGCCCTCTGCCTCAACCAGTTTTAGGGTAAGGGGAAAGAGAAGAAAAAAGGAGAGTGTAGAGAGACAAGGACAAAACAGCCCATGGGAGAGACAAAAGTTCATGATGTAGTTGGGGCCCATAAACACATGGGGGGGTGAAAAAAGTGGGTGGATAAGAAATGCTGCCCCCAGTGGCCTAAGCCTATGGCAGCATAACTAAGGCGTGGTTCAGGTTCATCTGATCCATCTGAAGTTTGGATCCTAATCTTAAATCCAAACCGGGACCTGGTTCCGCCGGAGAGGGAACTGATAACTGAAGGCTCTTCCACAAGTAGGCCTGCACTCTGAGAGCGAAGTGCTCTATTGAGATGGTATGATACTATCCAGTCTTTAAGATACTCACTTTTGAATGAACCTTTGACTGGGAGAATAGAATTGGAGTCTGATCTGGGGCCACTAGGTTATTTTTGACATTCATTTTCACTCAAGTTTGTTTAGGAACAAATCTTTTCATTTCAGAAAGATTGTGGCTTAGCTTAAAATATACAATTTTACGCAACAGACATTACAAAAGCTCCTTTCACTTTCCAGGGTACCAAGTTCAAGCCCATCTAATTTTATGAGCACTTATTTTTTAGTTCACTAGGTCACTTAACTTTAAAATGTCACTACTGTCCATGATGACAGCTTGCACTGACAACATATTTTCTGGGGGAGGACAGTCTCTTCTGAACTTGTAACAGGGACGAACACCATCTAAAAAGAAGGCGCATGTCAGTCTGTTCCTGCACACAAGGAGAATTAACAGAAAACTTTACAGCATTTAATGCATTCAGTGAATAATGGCCAGGAAAATAAAATGCATAAAGTGAAATATTTTGATAACATGGCCTCAATATAAAACCTTTTCCACTTTAACCTGGTGTCAGCCTGGTTTTGTTTTCCTACCGGATAGCAGCTTGGCTGGGGGAAAGCAAAAAGGCTTGGGTTAATCCTTAGTGCCACTGGGAGAGTGTGAAGTGGGTGTTAGCCAGCAAACTGCAGGTCTGCTGCATCTTATAGTGAATGCCAGCAACCGGCTCCATGAGCAGCATATCAACTCTCTACTCCAAGCCGTTCACAGCTGCTGACCTGTAGGCACTGATCCCAATTTTTTCTCTGTGTATGCATTTCACTCTGTGGGTAACACACACACACACACACACACACAGAATGAAAAGTATGAAATATTAAGTGTGCTGTCCCTGGGCATATCACCGTATTAGAAAGATGAAAAGAGTTCTGCTGCAAATGGGCAATTGCTTTTCAGTTATACATGTTTGCAAAAGCTGAAAAAAAAATAAAACAAAATGGTTCATAGGATCACATTCTCCAGATGCTGTGAAATGTGAGTAAATGTGATAATGTAGCAGAACCCAGCCAGCTAATTAGCAAGAACAAAAAAAAAAAAAAAAAACTTTGCCAAATTTCGCTATTCAATCAACTTCACATTTCCAGCGACTCTTTGATGTTCACACTTGACGGTCCTAGTGTGCTTGTCACGTCATACTCCTTATGAAGAACAAACTTATCTGAAATGAAAATGTGCCTCTTTCATTTTTTACTGTGATTTGCTTAAAAGTCTGAATGCAAATACAAACAAAGGGATCAGTCACATCCCAAGTGCAGAGAAGGTGAAGCCCAAAGCCAAACACTGAAAAAGTACGCCAGATATTTTGTTTACCGTACCCTGTACCTTATCCAGCGATTGTTTGGAGCTCCCCTCGATTCATTTTCAGGTAATTAAGTTGAAATTACCTAAAGTTTTGAGACTGCAGTCCTAAAATATTTTTAATTTGAAGAAATTATGATAAATGTTTGTTTGGAGCATGTATTATGACAGCCAATAATGAATGGAATTTAAATGGATGTTGTTTAGCTGTATGGTTTAACTGATTGTTTGGGGTCCAGGTTTTAAAACAAAGAAAAATAAAAACAAGAAGAACAATTAATACATTCATTTTAAACGTGTGAGCAGAAGGCATTTAAAGAACCCTTCTAGGTCTCTTAGCTCATTATTTTCTTTTGACCATTGTTTCCACAGTCTACTGCAGCAGTTTTCAAAGTCACTGTGTCTTTTTGTCCTTAGTGTAAAAATATATTGTTCTTCTTCAGGGCATACAGATGCTGTCTACATTTATAAATCAACCAAAATGGTGAGTGTGAACATATACCTTATTTGCACCTCAACAGGACCACTCCGTCAAGTATGCAAATGATGCCAGCTATGCTAAAATCTGCCCGTAGCAAAGTTGTTTCCAAACTGTGTTCAAATGAGCTATCAGAGGGCGAAAGGCACAGTACACCCTGGACAGGTAGCCAGTCCATTAGAGGTCCAACACAGATAGACAGACAAGCACTCACACTCAAATCCACTCCTACGGTCAATTTTTAGAAGCCAGCTAACCTAAACCCCTTTGCGTGTCTTTGGACTGTGGGAGGAAGCTGGAGTACCTGGAGTGGCACCCATGCAAGCAAGGGGAGAACATGCAGCCTCCACACAGAAGGGCGGCCGGTGGACTCTAACTGGGAACATCTGGCTGAAGGAACAACTAGAGCAGATGTGGAGAGCAAAGGCCAAGAGCGTTAAGCGCTGTAACCTCCAAACTGAAAGAGGGGCTTCAGTGGATTCCAAGTGCAACGTAAGCGGTTCTGTCCAGAAGAGTGCAGACCTGGGAACAGCTAAGACATTCCACAGAACCCTCCTTGGGAGTGTTAAGTGCCCTGAAGTGGTGGCGATGCATTGCACCAAGTCATATCCACAGAGGCCAGGCACCGCAGGACACCCCCAGAGATGCAGTATCCATGCCAAAGGTCAGAGCTGTTTTGGTGGTATGAGAGCAGCTAGACCATAATAGGTGGATGGTTTAATTTTTTGTAGCTTACTAATGCATTTATATGGTTTTGGAGAAGATCATGTTAGCTTTAATCTGTCCAGTATACATGCAGGATGCATGAACAGTTAAAAGACTTCCAGTGGTATTTGTGGCATTAGCTCATAACAGCCATAATGCGCATCATCATATTTGACTGAAGATTCAGAGTTGAGTTGCATTTCTATGAAGGTTCTGAATGAATCACTAAGTGTAACATACAGGAAGATACAAATACTTCCCCCCATGCTGGTAGGCTGAAACCTGGATTAGGGTTGTTATGGCTGCCGTAATGTCTGAACACAGTTTGTTCTAAAAGTGAGTTGCACTGCACGCCCTGCACTGATTAGAGAATTTTGACTCTTCCTCTCTAGCACTTATTTTCCTCGCTAATGCTCCTTGATGAGGCTTGGCAGCTGTATCAAAGAAATGTACCCTCAAAATAGATCTCACAGCGTCTGAGCAGCATTTCATCTAGCTGAAAGGACATGGGAGGAGGGCTGGGGTAGAACGAGTTTAAAAGGGGAGGAGAGCGAGAGAGATTTATTTATTTACTTCATTCGTCATGTCGTTGAAGCCTGTGACAGGTAGCAAATGAGGGATGGAGCAGAGCACTGACAGTATGCGCACTCAAGTCCCACCAGGAAACTTTGAGAGCAAATAGAAGAAAAAAAAAAATTAATGAAAAGAGGGTGTAGCCCTAGGCAGACATAGATCAGTTACAGTGATTACTTGAGCATGTGCCGTCAGTATTTTGCAGCTGTAAGTAAAGGGTAATACGAATAAGTAAAAAGTTTTGATTTACGTGAGTTTTCTCATCCTGTTGTCTTCTTGTTACTTCATGATGTCACTTAATGTAATTTCCTTAAATTCTATCACCCCTGGATAATATTTCCTCCTCACCTTTTGTGTGTTTATATTTGTTTTCTGGGTATTAACTGTACCCTGATTCAGGCAGCGGAGAGCAGCGGTTATTATTTGCAGCTTATCATGAGATTACTCAGTGTAGCGATGTCAGATCCACCTATTGGATGCCTTGTTTGATTTAATAAAAAAGATAGTCCTCGCAGGCGACAGAGTTCTTACAGATAAAGCAAGTAATGTTTCTTTCTGACCACCGGTGGCCTCTTGAGAAAGGCGTTATTGATATATGACAAGCCTGAGAGCTTTCCGTGCAATAAAAGAGGGCTTTCTTCCTCACTAAGGTCACCTATGAATCTGGGGGCAGAAAATTGTTTGATTTTCTTTGTAGGCAGCAATTTTTTTTTCTTCCAAATTAACACAAGAGAAAGGTATTCATCCAAAAGGGCGAAGTGACAGGTTGCAGATAAACTGAAACATCAGCTCACCATAACTCTGCATTATGTTTTCCATAATTCAGTGTCTTTAAATCTGCACCAGTTCCCAATGTTAACACGTTTACTCACTTTAACAGCTGCCTGTGGCCGGCAGCAGCTCTTGATGAAAAAGCTCTGACTGTGTCTTCGCAGCAGCAAACAGTAGACAGAAGATGGGTGCATTTCATTTTGGAATTACATTCAACTGTTGGCCAGAAACCCAACACTAACAGAATGTTAATATAGTCTCCAACGCATGTCATTAACAACCATAATATCTTAATGTACTTAAAATAAGGCACTTTTATTTTATCACTTTATTCATTGCTCACAAGGGACTAGAAAATCAATAAATTCAAGCTATAAAGGTGCAATATGTAGATTACCCAACTCTAGGGGGCCAACTGTTTCTTCATGCCTCTGCTGCAGAGGCATTGTCAACATGTGGACATATGATAAGAACACACTAGATCAGTGTTGCTCAAATGGGGGCACCACTGGGGGTACCTGAAGACACTCCAGAGGGTACATAAGATTTCAAAAAAAATAAACAATGATTTTTCTTAATTAATTAATGTTGAGTAGGCTTTTTAATTTCATTAACCTTAAAAAATCCGTGTCCCCTATACCAGGATGGTTTGACCCAAACTGGCACTTGGCATCACCAGTCAATCACTGCTGCCTTGAGAACTAAAATAATGGCATCATGGTTAAAGTGTAGCAACGATGTAGCAACAATGCTACCGAAGACAGAGTGGCACAAGTAGCAAAGTAGGCGAAACCAGAGAAAATTCAGCAGTATTCGGAAGAATCTGTTTTAATGGTATTTGCATCGACGAGTTCCAAACCACCCATGGCGTTGTGTTTTTTTCTACGAGGAGAAATTAGCCAACAGTGGGATGAAACCAGAACATGTTAAAAAGTAAGAGCAATGAAACAATGTTATTCAGTGTTGACAGTTCGTAACTTTAATATGTCAGTCTAATTTTTGATCTTTAATCAGAATCAGAATTGGAATACTTTATTAATTCCAGGGGGGTTACATTGTGTTTTAGATGCTCAGTTAGATAGAAATAAATATAAAATTTGAAAGGCAGAAAATGAAGACTAAAATAAATAAACATGTCTGTATAAACTGCAGTATGCAACATAAATAACTCCAAAGTTAAACACTAGGAGGGAGGAGCTATAGGGTTTGATGTCCACAGGTAGGAATGCCTGTGGCATCCTCTGGAGCATTGTGGTGGTCTTCTGCTGAACCTGCTCCTGCGTCTGTCCAGCATGTCACAGAGAGGGTGTGAAGGGTTGTCCAATATTGTCCTTAACTTGGACAGCATCCTCCTGATAAATGTACTCATTTGTGAACATTTTCTGTGCATGATTATGTTTATGATTCTTTGATAAGAAATGTTTACAATTAAGTTCACAATTTCAGTTTGAGAAAATATCTTTATTATAATTCCAAAAGAGTGCACTTTAAGTTGATAATTATTTTTATGTGCACAAATCTTTATTTACAAGTTAAATATTTGTTCGTTAACAACCAAAGATGAACAATGTTTTGCACAGTTATAAAGTTTAGTAAATCAGAAGCTGATGCTACAGTGCTGTATTTTACTTTTTTTAAATTTTTTTTTTACCAAAAATAGTTTTCTGTGGTTAGGGGGTACTTGTCTGAAAAAATATTTCACATGGGGTACATCACTTAAAAAAGCTTGAGAACCACTGCACTGGATCACGTAATATGCACAGTGCATATAGGGTTGCATCTCGCCCCCACTTTGGACACTCAGACCCCATCTCCCTGTTCCTGTACCCGGGCTACAGACAAACAAACCCTGTCACTAAACAAGTCAAACTTTGGACTGTTTTGTTTGGACAGACTGGGATGTGTTTAAAACTGCAGCCACTCTGGAGGAGTCTTCTGTCAGCATCCAGGACCATGCTGAGTATGTGATTGGGTACATCAGCACTTGTGCTGACAGCATCGTGCCCACCATACAAGTCAGGAAGTTCCCAACCAGAAGCCCTGGATAAACAGCCAGGCAGGCCACAGGCTGTGTGGTCTCACTCTTGCACTTAGATCAGGTAATGAGACAGAGTACAAAGCTGCCAAATATGGACTGAGAAAAGCCATTGCAGCAGCCAAGAGGCAGAGAGAAGATGGATGGCTCTTATTCTACTACTGACTCAGGGCGGATGTGGCAAGGCCTGCAGCACATCACAGACTACAGGCAGCACGGTGGCTCAGTGGTTAGCACTGTTACCTCACAGAAAGAGGTAACAAACCCAAACCCAGGCCCATCTGTGTGGAGTTTGCATGTTCTCCCCGTGCTTGTGCAGGTTTTCTCCAGGCGCTTCGGTTTCTCCTGCCATTGAAAAACATGCTAGGGTAATGCATCAGCCCAGGACACTCTCGCAAAAGAGTGTCCTGGGCTGAAATCTCAAGAGTTCACTTCCTGGTTAAATAAAGGCTAATAATCACCACCAGCGCCATCGGCTTCATAGACGGCCTGCCAGACGATCTCAACACCTTCTACACATGCTTTGAGACCTCCAGCTACAGCACAGAGAGGAGGCACACGCACATCTGATTTCATAGTTCTGTTTTTATTTCTATCGCATCTGTCACCTGCTGCCCTCTTAATTGTCTCACTGCATTCTATCACATTTTCAGCTGTCATACACAATTGCACACCTACTGCTCATGCTTTTTTTGCACAATGTGTACAGCGTTTCACAGTCTATGGTTATATTTTATATTTCTATATTGCATGTTACATGCTGCTCTTAATTTTTTTATATTCAATTAAATTTTTCAATTCAATTCTTTTTATATAGTGCCAATTCACAACAAAAGCCGCCTTAAGGCGCTTCATATACTAAAGTAAAGATACTACAGTGTTAAAGAGAAAACTCCAACAATCCGATGATCCCCTATGGGCAACCACTCGGCCACCATGGGAAGGGAAAACTCTCTTTTAACAGGATGAAACCTCCTGCAGAACCAGACTCAGAGAGGGGCAGCCATCTGCCTCGACCGGTTGAGTGTGAGGGGACAGAGAAGACAGAAAGGAGAGCAAAGAGAGACACAGACTATGGGAGAGAGAAGACAACATTCAATGACATGCAGCAGTAACAAATAAATGCATGGGGAGTGAAAAGAGGTGGAGAAGAAATGTCCAGCACATCATAAGAAGCCCCCAGCATCCTAAACCTATTGCACCATAACTAAGCCCTAACTATAAGTTTTATCAAAAAGGAAAGTTTTAAGTCTAATCTTA
>VUQH01085670.1:0-16480 GCA_015106775.1 Etroplus canarensis | reverse complement strand
ACAGAGAGCTGTCACCTGCCTCAGTGATTACCACCCTGTCCCTCTGACACCAGTAATCATCCCTGTGGATCTGGATAGTCACCAGTTTGCCTAAAGGGGGAGCTGATCAACAGATGACGCAGTCACAAAAGTTCTAGCCCTGTCCCACCTGAAGCATCCTAACACTTACGCTAGGATGCTATGTGTGGACTTCAGCTCAGCTTTCAACACTGTGACCCTGGATAAACTAGTGCTGAAGTTCCATGACCTGGGACTAGCCACATCACCGTGTCTCTGGATCGGGGACTTTGTCACCAACAGGCCTCAGGTGGTGAGAATGGGGGACCAGGTCTCATCCACACTGGTCCTGAACACAGGGACGTCTCAGGGCCGTGTGCTTAGTCCAGCCCTCGTCACTGTCTTCACCCACGACTGTTCTGCCATCCACTCTGCAAACATGGTCGTGAAGTTTGCTGATGACACCACTGTGGTGGGTCTCATAGTGGACAATGATGTGACTCCCTGCAGAGAGGAGGTCCAGCACCTGACAGAATGGTGTTCAAAGAACAACCTCATCCTGAACACTAGCAAGGATAAGGAGGTCATTTTGGACAACAGGGGGGCCAGGAAGACGGAGCACGCCCCTCTCCTCACACACAGGGAGACAGTGGAGTGTGGACTATATCAAGTTCCTGGGAATTCACATCCCATCTGAATTAGTCTCTTCACACAGCACAGCTGGTGAGGAAAGCTCAGAGACATTTCTGCCTGGGTGGTGAGAACAGCATAAGGGATCATAGGAAGTCCTGTATGGAATCCAGACTCAGTGTATGCTGGCTGGGTCCAGAAGAAGGTCAGCTGTATCGCTGCAGATCCCACAAACCTACAAATCCACCACCAATAAGGCACCAGATGCTGAAACATAAAGATAACATTTCATATAAAGCAGAGGTGAACAACATCCACTCAATCCAGGTAACAGAGAAGAAATTACCACCACTCTACTGACCTCATAATACAAATCACAAACAAAAAGGACTATTTATAAAGAATCTTTTGGAGATGTGCAGTTTCCATCCAACAGCAGGAGATACTCTGCTATAATTATCTAGAAGCTCAACGAGCAAGATCTGATTTCAGATAAAATGCTGTTCTAACTGTCCTAATATGAATCAGAACATCTGAACTGGATCTGCAGATGTTCTCTGAGCTGAGCCGTCCTCGCTGGGTGATCCAAAGCTTAGTATCAAACATTTCCTTTAATAAACTTTCAGCACACACAAAAATATCATGTCACCTCCACATCCCACCTACAGGGGCTTTTCTGACCTCCCATTCTAAATCCAGAGGCATTAATATGGAGTTGGTCCCCCTTTGCAGCTAGAACAGCTTCCACTCTCCTGGGAAGGCTTTCTACGAGATGTTGGAGTGTGTCTGTGGGATTTTTTGCAAAATTCATCCAGAAGAGCATTTGTGAGGTCAGACACTGAAGTTGGATCAGAGGGCCTGGCTCACAATCTCCGTTCTAGTTCATCCCGAAGGTAGGTAACGTTCTCCTGGCATTCACCAAACCCAAACCGGTCCATCAGACTGCCAGATAGAGAAGTATGATTGGTCACTCCACACAACATGTTTCCACTGCTCCAGAGTCCTGTGGTGGCATTTTACAGCACTCCATTTGACTCTTGGCATTATGCTTGGTGATGTAAGGCTTGCATGCAGCAGCTCGGCCATGGAAACCCATGCCATGAAGCTCCTGGTGCACAGTTTTTGTGCTGATGTTAATGCCAGAGGAGGTTTGGAACCCTGCAGTTACTGAGTCAGCAGAGTGTTGGACACCTCTACACACTATGCTGCTCAGCACTCGGTGACTATGTTGTTTGTTTTAATTATCTCACTGATTTTTTAATTTTTGTTATAGATTTAATTTGTGGTTTTCCTATCGCTGTGTTTGTATTTACAGGTGACTGCTGTTTATCATATTAAATGGTTTACAGTGTTTATCTTTATGGTGTGCACAGCCTCTGCAGTACTTCCTGCTTTGTGGATGAACTGTGTTGGATGAATGAAGTGATTGTTGGTTCATTTAAAAGAAAAAAATCATGTCTTTGGTCAGTTTAATAATTCAGAAGACTCTGATGAAAACTTGTGTGCGTGAACTGTGGGTACCTCTCTTATCCTCTGTCTCAGCTTTGGGTTTGACCAGGTCCACTTGGCGGCCGGTGATGCCGAGCGTGCCCAGGTCGATAACGCCGGTCTGGACCGCCTCCCCCAGGTGGTTCTGCTCACCCATGTTAGCCTTGGCCTTGTTGGATTTCAGCATGAAGTCTTTGAGTGCCAGCAGCTTGTCCTCCTCAGCCTCAGTCATGCCCTGAACATTGGAGGACATAAAACAGCAGGTACGTTACTGTGCATCTGTGTGAGTCTCTGTTTGTACTGCTGCCTGATACACTTCAAAAAGACAATTTTATTATCCTGGTCAAATAAAAGTTCAGTATAAAGAAATACATGTACAGACAAAAAGATAAAAGACAAGAAAAATAATCATGAATAAAGTACTCAGACAGTTTATTTGGTGCATCTCCTCAGCTGCTCATACATGGCAGCAGCTCAGTGTATTTAGACAGGTTTCACGGTTAAGAAAACCAGCAGAAGTTCACAGAGAGCATCAGAGTCCTCTTCTTTCAGCTGCTCCTGTCAGAGGTCACCACCACGGATCATCTGCTTTCATTTAAGCCTATCCCTGCATCCTCTTGTGTCACTCCAACCCTCCGAATGTCTTCCTTTACTACAGAACGACCAGAGTGCTTCCAGCAACAAGCAGTCAAATAATCACTCAATACAACCAAGGTCTGCAGAAGAGCATCCCTGATGGGCTACAGCAGCAAAAGACCACACTGGGTGCCCCTCCTGTCAGCTAAGAACATTGAGGCTATAGTTTACACAGGCTCACCAACAATGGACAACAGAAGATTGGAAAAATGTTGCCTGGCCTGATTATTTAGTGTTTTGTCTGATTTTAGTGCCTGGAACCCCAGTTTTATGCATCAGTTCTGGTTTCATCACTGCTGCCACATTCAGATGGTAGGGTCGGAGTTTAGTGTGAACACCACGAAAGCATGGATCCATCCTGCCTTGTATCAGTGGTTCAGGCTGCTGGTGGTGTAATGGTGTTGGCACACTTTGGGCCTCTTAGTACCAACTGAGTATTGTTGTTGACCATGTCCATCCCTTTATTCCCCATCATGGCTGTTCAGCTGACAAATCTGCAGCAGATGAATTAAAAAGGAGGTCCAGCCCAGTACCAGCAAGGTGTATCTAATAAAGTGGCCAAATCATTGAATATAACAGCTATATTAGTGTAAACTGATAAAATAAAAATCAATACATAAATATATTGAAACATCTTTAGTGAAACTGCTTCTACATTGTGTGTCTGGGGAACAGTGGGATCGCTCCAAACTTCATATTTTTGTGTTGGTGGGGAAGTGATGAGTGCTCACGGACCTGTTTCCACACAAACTTGCTGGTCCTCATGTTTAATTCTGAGGAAAACCTCTGATTAAAGTGATGCTGTGATAAGAATATGTGGGAGCCTTAATCAGGTTAAAGCCAGGATGATTCAAAGCAGTTCTAGCCTTTAATACTCCTCTTCCTCTCCTACTCATTTTTTTCCCACTGCTGGAAAACATCTGCCTCATTCTGCCCATTTCAAGTTCCACCTGTCTCATTTTGAAGCCTCAGTCAAGTAAGTGAAACATCACATGGATACGTGCCAATTAGTGCTCAGGAACACCCAAATCAAATCCCAGAATGTCACTCAACTGAAGCTCACACTTCTAGGATGGTCTGTTAGTACCATTAACCACACAGCAGCCATATTATTGGTCAGATCATTGCATTAAAATGCTCCATACGGCTCCAACACGGTCCACAGGTCCAGTTCAGGGACTCCGATTAACAGCTACAGCTGCCTGTCAAAGAGGCCACGCTCCTAATAATGCAAACTTCAAGTCTTAATACAATTTAAACAGGTGTGATATAAAAACATTCACACCCCATGTCAGCTGTAACATCTGTGAGTCTTCTTCTCATCATAACAAACTATGATCAAAGTCTCAGCTTTGGATAAAGCTCAGTATTTTTCAGAGAATTTCCTCAGTTGCAACTTGGTTTCTGCCATCAAGATGCTTATTTACGTATTTCCAGTAACAGAGGAGCTGATCAGAAGCAGGAATTTGTGGAGGAAGTTGCTGTCCCACTGAGGGAGGGAGGGTTGAACCACAGTTAAGGAATTTCTTTCAACATCACGGAAACAAGACGACAAACGTTTCCCAAAAGCACAGCACAGAAACCCAGCTGGGTGAGCAGCTAATAAAAGTCTTATTCTGAATGTGGAGTTAAGTTTCTCATCATTAACCATTTCTGCACGTTCACTGGTTTAGCTGACGGTACTTACTCTTCATGCTAGAACTGACAAACTCCCTGCAGAGTCTCTGTCTGCTTTTCTCAGTTTTTAGTTTTATACATCATGTCAATGTTCTCAGAGAAACATCCCAAACTAATCCAGGTCCACATCTCCTTGTGGATGGAGGGATGCTTGTCACAGTGCTCTGGTTGAACGTTATGCTTGCTGCATTATTTTTCAGTGTTAAGCAGTTTAAACTGGTTTGAACTGCAACTTGGGCACATCTGTTGTGTCGTATAAAAAAACCAGACTCGACTAAAACCAAACCAATACAGGCTGAAATATGAGGGGGAAATTTGTGGTTCTGTGTAAAATACCAATGTGCCAGACTTTTAAACACACCTCCACATATACTGCCCTCCTGCTTACTGCTGAGAGAGTGAGAAGACATGAGCAGATCTGGTCATTAAAACAAAGAGATATCAGCTGCTGTTTGCTGCTGAGGAAAAGACTCTTTAAAGTTCAGAGGACAAACAGAGCCTGCCATCGCACGCATGCAGCCACTTTAGGAAACAGCAGGAATCTGTGGCATGAATTCACTGGAAGTGTTGGTGTGCGTGCGTGCGTGCGTGCGTGTATACATAAAAGCTGTGTGTTGCTGCCTCCTTCTGACCACAGCAGGCATTGCTGCAGAACACTTCTACATCTCTGCAGAAACAGAAAATATCATGATGCGCCTTTAATGGCCTCCAATAAGAACCAACGTCAGTGCAACAAGCTGCACTTCCAGCAACGTCTACTAGAGGCCGACTCTTAAAGCAGGTCAGTCGGCACAGACTAGAAACTGCAGCTGCTCCCTGCCACAGTGGAGAACCTGCACAGGTGATTTGGCATCGACTTTAAACAGGATGCCCTTCCCATTGTGGAAGGGGCTTGTGTTTTTACCTGGACTCGAACCAGGGCTCTTTCATGTGTGAGGCAAATGTGTAAACCACTACAGTCAGTCCTCACAGACTCCCATGTTTAAAGTTCAACTGTCCAACAGAAATGAACATGTTTACAGCCTGGTCATCGGTCTCTAAGGCTAATTTCCCCTTTCATAACTGCAGGGAGAACGTTTTTACTACTCACCTGTATAAGGGACGTGGCCTGTTTGACTGACAGGCAGCTGTAGCAGTTAACCGTCCCTGAACTGGACCTGTGGACCTGTAGACCTGTGTTTGTGCTGTTGGACCCTTATGGAGCAATTTAATGTGATTATCTGACCAATAAATTGAATTTCCCCATTGGGGATTAATAAAGTACTATCTAATCTAATCTAATCTAACAATATGGCTGCTGTGCAGTTCATTATAATAGCAGATGGTAGAAGAAGAGTGGATTTTAACCCAGCCACAGGGGCCCACAAGCCAGTGTACTCCAGGTCCCGGTCCCAAGCCTAGGTAAATGGGAAGGGTTGTGTCAGGAAAGGCATCGTTTTGGACCCCCATTCCACTGGTGCTGATTGATGCCGTTTTGACCGGCTATTATCAGCAATATTGGGACTATGCCAGGAATGCAACGGGAATTGCGCGTGACAAACAGTTCAATGTCAGTTCACCGCCAATAAAGCATCTTTCATCGGCAGGTAATCGGTTGAACACAGAAGGGGCACAACCGGGCATACATCGCGAGCGCATCCTGAACAGCGAGACAACGCGCCGGGGTCACAACACGAATGTCGGCCTCTTGACGGGAATATAACGGCAATAAATCGTCAGGCACCCAATTTTCAGCTGTTTCACACCATTTGCATCGGGAAAGCTAAATCAGCACGGATCGCCATAATCGGTGCTATTACGGCTCTAGTGGAATGGAGGTCATAGTATTGAATTGGTGCCAATGCTGAAACTTCATGGTTCAGCTTTCCCTTTGCTAACGAGAATGGATCCACACCTATTACACCGATTTTCTCATCGTATCTCTTTCTATCCTCCATACGTAATGATTCTACGTAGTCTTTCTCCTTTTGCTTTTTCATGATTTTGATCACAAGTCGAAGCCGACATCAAAACAGTTTAAAATTCGCGGGGGAGATAAACAGCAGTGTGTGTAAACATGTTGTCCTGATGTGTCCTGAATGCACAGCTGCCTGCAGCTTGCCTATAGCAATGGCAGCTGCTCGTATGTTGTGACGTGTCAGTGGGAACTATGTATACAGTACTGCCTACCTCTGATGCTACATATTAGACTGTCTTCCATATTGGGTTTATATTTTGTTATCTTCATATTTATATTCATATATATTTAATTATATAAGCAATGACCCTCTGGACTGAAGAAGTATTCCAATGAATATATAATGAATACAGAGAACTTTTCCTCATCTGCTTGAGGCTGCTCCTTTTATTGGTTGTTGGTCAGATGTGAGCTGGGATGTTCAGGTAAAGTGTGAGTGGAAAGAAACTAAATTACTGGTTTTATTTCTGCTTAATTATTTCAGGTTTTTAGTTTTCCAGCTGTTTAAAAACTGATGCCTGTATAGTCAGACGTACTTTGATCTGCTTATCTCTTTGCTTTGTTCTCTTTCAGCATTTTTACTGTGTGGACAGAATTTAAAAGCACAATAAAGGTTTAATCCGTGTGCTCGGCTTGTCGCCCACATCACTCTGAAGATGTGAGCTGACAGGTTGGGGGGGAGTGGCCCTTTAACCCTTTCCTTCCTGAAAGACGAGACACGAGACACGAGACACCGAACGCCCCGTTTTTTTTGGTAGGTAGGTGAGGGGTGTTGTTCTTACCTGTGAGAGGAGCTTCTTGAGGAGCTGAGCGATGGCCGGGTCGTCAGGAGTGGGGCATTCTGGGATGGATCCCGCACGCTTCTTCTGGCGCAGCAGCAGGTGTCGGAAGAGGCTGGCAATGTCTTTGGAGCGCAGGGCGTAGTCGAAGATGGAGCGACTCACAGGCTCCTTCAGGACGCTCAGCAGGACGAGTTCTTTATCGATCTGGGGAGGGAGAGGCAGGGCGAGCCAGGATGATGAAGAGAGGCGAAATGAGGAAGATGAAGAAGGTGCGAGGATGCTGAAGGTCACTCACCTGGATGATGGGCTGTGTAATGAAGGGGTTGAGGTGCGGCATCAGTTTGCAGTAGACGTCGGCCACGTTGAGGTGCTGTGCGACCACGGTAATGAAGCCCACAGCGCCATAACGGATCCACAGGTTGGGGTGACACAGGAACGGAGCTACGGCAGCCAGGCGGGTACAGATAAGGTTTCACAGTCATACATTAAACCCCCAGGGAGGACATTTTTAGAACCCTGCTGAGGTGTTCTAACATTCTCTTGAGGTCGGCTCTGCGCTCTTACCGATGTCGCTGACAAACTCGTAGATGTGTGGTTTCTGCAGCAGACCCAGCTGGCACATGCAGGTCAGCGCATTCAAAGCTTTGTAGATGACGAACTCCTCAGTGTCACTCAGGCCCTGCTGTAGGAGGGGCTTCAGTATGGACGAGCTCTGCCAGCCCACGTAGGCTGCCACACCTGCACCACAGCGACAACACCACACACACTGTCACACACACGCTGTGTGCACATGTTTGATCTCTGCACAGAGTGTCATACTCAGATCCTCCCTCTGTGATCCAGTTCAACCATTCAACAGGCAAAACAACTGAATGCTGTAATTGCTGCTTCTGGCCACAGAGGCCGCTGTTGCCCTGTTCAGTTAAACTTACTGTGTTGCTTTAATGTTCATGTTTATCAAAACGTCAACTATTATTGAAAACAGGAAATGAATTCCTGATTTTGAAGCTTTTATGTGAAACCATGAACAGTCCTAAACCATGTGAGGAAGCCCCGCCCTCCCTTCTTACCCACGATGCTGTCGAAGAAGGCGCCCCGCAGGTGCCAGTCGTTCTTGTCGTTGAGGAAGGTGATCATGTGAGACAGCAGGACGTCGTTGGCCTTTTGTCGGCCGAAGAAGACGCAGAGTCGCGTGATGCCGTTCTCCATCAACGTCTGCTTGACGATGTTCTCTGAGTCGCTGAGCAGCGTCACCACCTTCTGCTGCACCATCTCATGCAGCGCCTGCAGCTCTGAACAGGAAACCCACGGCGAGCTCGTCACACGGACGCACAGCAAGCGTTTAAAATGTCACATGAAACCAGCAGCAGGAAGGGCAGTGTGTACCTGAGTCGTAGTTTTCGTTGGGGTGGAGCGTTTCTTCATTGTCCTCGCTGCTCAGGTCCTGCTCCGTGTTCACGTTGTTTTCTTGAACCAACTCCAGGAAACGCAGCGCGCTCTCCGCCAGGTGGGCGATGTTTTCTGAGAACAAACGAGAGAAAAAGGCATCAATATCCGATTCCAAACTAAACCACCTGTTCTGATGGTGTTTCTGAGTCACTGACCTGCGTACGCCAGCCTTACAATAGTGGCGTCGTCCTGGGCGAGGTGGGCGATGCCCGGCAGGATGTACTCGGGGTAGATGTTGACGTCATTCCTCGGCACCTCCTTCACCAGTGCCAGCACCTTGGCGAGCGTCCTTACGGCCTGGGCGCGTACGCGGGGCATGGTGTCGTTGCAGAAATGCAGCAGGTACGGTGTGATGCGGTCCAACAGGACGTCGACACAGAGCCGGGGAGCAAGGTGGAGGATGAGTTCCAGCGCGGCCAGCTTCGAGTCGCAGGAATGCAGTGTCTGCAGACAGGAAGTGATGACAGACACCAGCACGATGAGCCCCTGCTCCTCTCGGGAGCTCAGCACGCCATCGCTGCCATCCTGGGACGATAACGACGAGGAGGAGGAGCCTGTAGGGAAAGAAACACCAGCAGTAAAGTTTCAGCTGCAGTCTGTTAGAAATGTTTGAAGCTGAAAGGCGTGTCGATGCGTCACCTCGGCGCAGGTTGTGCAGGATGTTGTCGAGGTCTTTGCGGATGACGAGCACTCGCTCGTCTGCTGACTGGAACGTCTCTTTGGCGAACTGAGCCATGTAAGGCTGGAGGAAGGTGTAGAAGATGTCAGGGAAAGCCTTCCCTCTCTGCTGCTTCAGATACTCCTCTGCTGTCAGACGCTTCTCAGGCTCCCTCTGCACCATCTGAGCCACCTGACAGGAAGCAAGCACACAAATAAAAGCCTTCACTCCACCTTTAAAGCTTCAAGCAAATAAGAAAACACGAGAACCTGCTTCAGTCTAGTCATACGACATCAGTTTACTCTTCAGCTGCTCTAGAGACAAACTGTCGTTCCAGAATTATCTGTACATTTTTACACAACCTGCAGGTCATCCTGTAATTGTGTTCAAATAAAAGCCATCAGCTCACATTTCCTGATTTTTCTTAAAATGGGTTCATTCATCATATAGTGAATTTTTGGGGTGTTTGGGATGAAAAGTAAAGAAGTTATGACCACCTATACCTAAAACCACTGAGGGGTCATTGTGACTCCCACAAATCAGTGCAAACAGATGAATTAGTGCTGCAGGTCTGAACAGGTCAGGAGTGGAATACTGAACCGAGGCACAGCGGCGCAGAGCGGGCGGCTCGGTGTGGAGACCTGGATGGGTTGCTGGCTGTTCAGAGCTGTAGGGGGACTTCAGCTGAACTGAGCAGAGCACAGAGGTGGCAGGTAAAGAGTGAAATCCGGAGCAGAGCAGCTGAACTGGACCAGCTTAGACCTGAGGAGCAGAGCTGAGGAGGTGAAGGGCTGCAGACAGGTGGGATTTAAGGCACAGTGCACGTCTGTCTTTGCCTACACAGAGGGGAATACAATCAACGCAGTCTTCCAAAAAGCCAGCTATACGTATGCAGCTCGACATGGATGACGCAACATGCAGGTCGAATGCTGATTGGTCAGGCACAGAAAAGGAGCAACAGAAGCTGTAAAAACAGCAAAGATTAAAGAAATGAGCAGGAAAACACAGAGAGGATACTTTAAACGACGGCTCCAACCTGTGCTGCAGCTGAAGGACCAACAACAACAAACAAGAGAAGCCTACAGAGACGCGACGCTGCCCCCTGGTGACATTAAGTGCTACAACATGTAGATGACCTGTCCATAGCTTGCTCCTTGCTGCCGATGTGCCACCAACGCAGTACCGTACATGAGCCCTGAGGTGGAGTGGCGTGCGTGGAGGATGATGGCTTTTATATGAATAAATTTATTAAAATGTGTTTCTTATATGTTGCAGCTGACTTTTAAAATCTAGGCAACGATCTGTTCAGTCTGTTTATAGACCATCTTTATTTTAGCAACTAAAACCACAAGTTATACAACATGAGTTTGACCTTTTCCATAATTATGTTCTTCTTCATTGGCTACATTTTTATTATAGGTGATGGTGGTTGTATCGCTTGTTCTAAAATGTATTTTAACTTTATGGTCCTCTGATATACACCATAAAACTTCTTTAAAGCTTATTTTCTAATTACAAATATTAGATAAGAATTAACAACTAGAATTAACAAAATGACACATGTGCTGCTGCTTCAGGGTGAGGTCTAAACACCTCCCCCACAGCTGTGAGGAGTTCCTCGTGTTAAACTTGTGCTCACAAACAGACACAATCAGTACCAGCTCTCTGATGCTCTGATCCTCAATCTTCATCAGGACCTGCTCCGTCTGGAAGTGTCCTTTTCGATATGCCAGAAGCTGGGACAGATCGAAGAGAGGAACGCCCTCGGTGAACAGCTCCGCTATCACACAGCCTGAACACACACACACACACACACACAGAGGAGGTGAAAACTGGAACAAACACACTGCAGTTTGAGCAACGCTCAAACACCAGAACCTCATTCTTCAAACGGGTGACAGAGTTCCATTTGATGGTTATTAAATTGAAAATAAAGGATGTAACACTGGATCATGAGAAACACCTGACCAAGTAACAATATTAGAACATAAAGAACATGTTGAACTGATTCCTCACAGTTATTAAAGCAGATGAGATGGAAAGACACACATTTAAAAGCTACAGCCCTACAGTCCTCACTGCAGATACTGATTCATGTGGTAATTGATTACTCGATGGATCATTCCACTGATTCATTTAATAATAAATGTGAATTTTCCTTAATAAATAAATAAGTTAAAGCAGTAATAATAGCCTTTTGTCGTTCAGTCACAGTCCCTGTGTTGTAGCGGTTTACACATTTGCCTCACAAGAGAAAGGTCCCTGGTTCAATGCCAGCCCTCACTCCTCTTATCAGTCATGTGTGATAGTAAACAACACTGACAGCACACAGGACTGAATGGCAGACTCCCCCTCACTGGTTACGCTGTGTGTTGCTGTATAAACATAATGAACAGACCTGCCAATCAATCAGCACAAATTATGGGCACTAAGCTGTCACTATGGGCTCACAGCTGGTCGGAAGTTTATTTAGCAGCTGCTCCAGTATAAGAGCACTGAATGCTGTGTTCACACAGGTAATGTTTCCAGTGGTCCTCTCAGTGCTCAGCTCTGTGGACTGGATGAACTGGAGTCCCGCTGTGGTGGTAAACTCACACTGTTTCACACGAGCAACCCGAGCCCAGCACATGTAATGTAGCGTGAACCCACTGAGCTCACAGCCATCAAAGAACTCCAGGATTTAAAAAAAAAATCTAATTATTAGTTACTTGATGAATCACTGCAGCCATAAAAGACTGTATATAAAAAATGGGCTTAGCCAGGGTGCAACTTGCTGGAGGGGATTGTGGGTACAGGTCCCTGCCTCTGCTTTTTATTACTGGTGGGGTTTACTGGTTAAAATAACATTTAACCGTTTGTTTACCTGTGAATGGATCACCTATATCTGCATGAGGAATGTGTGATTATTGCACATATATTTAATTATGTGTTTATAAACATTAGACTGAGAGCAGAAGTCAAACATAAATATGGGAACAGGCTTCAGAGTCTACCTTTCATGGAGAAACCCCCTCTGTTTGTTCACAGCCACTGTGGTGGCCATCACCTGGTCGTACCTGCAGAGAAGATGTCCATAGCCTGCTTGAGCTCCCCTCTGCTCCTCTGGTTGTTGTTGGTCAGGTCCACCAGCGGCGTGTTCTGGTCGCTCTCCGTGGTGAACATGCTTCCATCCACGAACCTCTCGGGCGCGATGTAGCATGTCCTCCGCCGCGACGTGTCGAAAAAGTAGTTGAAGTCGGCTGGGTTGTCCTCGGGCAGGTAGGTGGGCTTGAAGCTGGCGAAGTCGGTGAGCAGCACCCAGTTCCAGCTGGTCACCATCACATTCTCCGTCTTGATGTCTCCGTGGCGGACGCCGGCCTTGTGCGCCTGGTCAACGGCGTTGAGGATCTGGAAGGCGAGCCAGCGCTTCTCCACGTTGTTGAGGAACGGTCGCGTGCTGATGCGGTCGTACAGGTTGTCCCGCACGTACTGGCGGAACAAGATGGCGGCTTTCTCGGTCAGGGAGGTTTTCTGGAAGGGCAGGCAGTTCTGGCAGGAGTGCAGACGGATCTTCAGCTCCTCCAGCTCCTGTTTGTAGCTCGTCAGCGGCAGCGACGGGTCCTGGATGGCGAAGACCTTCACCACCACCAGGCCCTCGCGGTGTTTGGCCCGGGCCACCTTGAAGAAGCGGGTGCTGCCCAGGCTCTTATCATACTCGTGGTCGTGGATGTCGGAGAAGTAGCTGTCCACAGAGAGGATCTGAGAGGGCGCGATGCCCGCCAGCTGGTTCCCCATGACGCCTCAATGGTGAGCTGTGGAACGCAGACAGGAACGAATGAGTTAAAGTTGCTGAGAGAATAGCAATAAATGAAACAAAAACGGTTAAATGGTGCTGAGCTGAGGAAGCCGGCGGCTCCCACTTTTATTTATTCTACTTCATCAGCAAGCGCCGCTCACAGCTTTCCTCTCCCAAGGTGAAACATCTGCTTTTTGTTTGCACCAGCAGGAGGCGCTCTGAGCAAGGCCTGAAACCCTGCAGGAGCTACAGAGGCTGGAGCCAACAGGGGCGCACAAACGCACAAAAGCTTTTCTCTGTGATCTTCCAGGTTTTCTCTCAAATTTTCCACGTTTTTGTCATTTTTTATTTTTCTTCAATTTTCTGGGTTTTTTTTCCTCTTTCATTTTTCCAGATTCTTTCTCAGAAATTCCCTTTACTGTCACATCCTGGCAGATGAAGTGTTTTAATGTACCTTCAGCTGCTCCCTTGTGTTCTCCCCAAGGAGTCGCCACAGCGGATTAATCTGCATTGGTAATTTGGCAGAGGTTTTATGCCGGATGCCCTTGCTGACGCAACCCTCTGTGGTGGGAGAGGCCTATTTAATTGTTATTTTTAGAGCCGCCCCAGTAGTGTAGTAGTTGGCGCGCTTGTCTCACAAGCAAAAGGTCCCTGGTTCGATTCCAGGTGGGAACACAAGCCCCTCTCACCATGGAGGGTTGTGTCAGGAAGGGCATCCGACATAAAACCTCTGCCAAATTACCAATGCGGATTAATCAGCCGCGGTGACACCTTGGTGGAGAATACCAGGGAGGAGCCAAAGATACACATAGATCTAGCTGTAGCCCTGGAGTGACTGGTTGGTTGGATGATTTAAAATGACAAATTCAGTTTAGTGAAGGTTTAATAAAACCTGATGGGTGGAAATTTAAACCTTTAATCTGCACAAACATCCTGACCATCTGAAACTTTAATCTAAAAACGTTTATCTGAAACTTTAACTTGAAAGTTTAAACTGAAACTTTAAACAGGAACTTTAATCTGAAAAATTTAACTAAAATTTTAAACAGCAACTTTAAACTGAATGTTTAAACTGAAAATGTAGTCTAAAACTTTAAAGGTTTATATTAAAAGTTCTGTTTAAACAGAAACTTTAATCTGAATCTTTAAACAGGAACTTTAAACAGACTCTTTAAACTAAACTTTAATCTGAGTTCAGCCCCTCCCCCTCTCCTCCCCTCCCCCTGCAGCTCCACGCGGCCTCACACTCAGCTCACACACACAAACAGTAAAATGAGCACCAACACGTGACACACGTGCGTTCGTAAATGCGACAGGAGAATCTAACAGCACACACTTCGTACCTGTAACACAGTGGAGGCAGCTGTTAGCTTCACGTTAGCTCTAATGCTAACGGCTAATAAGGGGAACAAAGCTCGGGCTGTCCGGTGAGCTCTGCCTTCCTGCCGCCTGTGCTGCGCCTGCTGCTCCTCCTCCTCCTGCTTCTCCTGCTGCTCTACACGGAGCTAAAACAACAGTAAAAAAAAAAACAAACGGAACCAGAAGGAGCCTCTGTGGCACAGCTGTGCGGCTCAGCTGACCGACTCCCGGCTGTTGTTGTGATTCCGGGTCAGAGCCTCCACAGCGCCCCTGCTTGGCCAACTGGAGCTGTTGCGAGGATCGTCTATGAAACGTGAAGACGTCCGAGCTTCAAACAGCTGATGGATTTCAAAAGGACAGAAGTATTGGGACAGCTCTCCAGGTGTCTGATTCAGTCCCATTACCACAGGTGTATAAAATCCAGCAGCTAGCCATGCAGTCCGCCTTTACAAACATTAGTGAAAGAATGGGTGGTTCTAAAGAGCTCACTGAATTCCAGCGTGCAACACTGCAACAAGTCAGCTGGTGAAATGTCTTCCCTCCTTCCAACACCTTCAGGATGAACTAGAACGGAGACTGTGAGCCAGGCCCTCTCATCCAACTTCAGTGTCTGACCTCACAAATGCTCTTCTGGATGAATTTTGCAAAAATTCCCACAGACACACTCCAACATCTCGTAGAAAGCCTTCCCAGGAGAGTGGAAGCTGTTCTAGCTGCAAAGGGGGACCAACTCCATATTAATGCCTCTGGATTTAGAATGGGAGGTCAGAAAAGCCCCTGTAGGTGGGATGTGGAGGTGACATGATATTTTTGTGTGTGCTGAAAGTTTATTAAAGGAAATGTTTGATACTAAGCTTTGGATCACCCAGCGAGGACGGCTCAGCTCAGAGAACATCTGCAGATCCAGTTCAGATGTTCTGATTCATATTAGGACAGTTAGAACAGCATTTTATCTGAAATCAGATCTTGCTCGTTGAGCTTCTAGATAATTATAGCAGAGTATCTCCTGCTGTTGGATGGAAACTGCACATCTCCAAAAGATTCTTTATAAATAGTCCTTTTTGTTTGTGATTTGTATTATGAGGTCAGTAGAGTGGTGGTAATTTCTTCTCTGTTACCTGGATTGAGTGGATGTTGTTCACCTCTGCTTTATATGAAATGTTATCTTTATGTTTCAGCATCTGGTGCCTTATTGGTGGTGGATTTGTAGGTTTGTGGGATCTGCAGCGATACAGCTGACCTTCTTCTGGACCCAGCCAGCATACACTGAGTCTGGATTCCATACAGGACTTCCTATGATCCCTTATGCTGTTCTCACCACCCAGGCAGAAATGTCTCTGAGCTTTCCTCACCAGCTGTGCTGTGTGAAGAGACTAATTCAGATGGGATGTGAATTCCCAGGAACTTGATATAGTCCACACTCCACTGTCTCCCTGTGTGTGAGGAGAGGGGCGTGCTCCGTCTTCCTGGCCCCCCTGTTGTCCAAAATGACCTCCTTATCCTTGCTAGTGTTCAGGATGAGGTTGTTCTTTGAACACCATTCTGTCAGGTGCTGGACCTCCTCTCTGCAGGGAGTCACATCATTGTCCACTATGAGACCCACCACAGTGGTGTCATCAGCAAACTTCACGACCATGTTTGCAGAGTGGATGGCAGAACAGTCGTGGGTGAAGACAGTGACGAGGGCTGGACTAAGCACACGGCCCTGAGACGTCCCTGTGTTCAGGACCAGTGTGGATGAGACCTGGTCCCCCATTCTCACCACCTGAGGCCTGTTGGTGACAAAGTCCCCGATCCAGAGACACGGTGATGTGGCTAGTCCCAGGTCATGGAACTTCAGCACTAGTTTATCCAGGGTCACAGTGTTGAAAGCTGAGCTGAAGTCCACACATAGCATCCTAGCGTAAGTGTTAGGATGCTTCAGGTGGGACAGGGCTAGAACTTTTGTGACTGCGTCATCTGTTGATCAGCTCCCCCTTTAGGCAAACTGGTGACTATCCAGATCCACAGGGATGATTACTGGTGTCAGAGGGACAGGGTGGTAATCACTGAGGCAGGTGACAGCTCTCTGT